>WTSP01027117.1:115100-178922 GCA_025331215.1 Actenoides lindsayi | reverse complement strand
CCAACCAATACATTGTCATCAACTACTATCCCCAGTCCTTTAACAGATAGTCCCTCGTTCCATGAGCTTCCTTCACTTGATGACTTGGGTCTCATCTGTCAAGGTGGATGTTCTGGTCAGAAGTAGTGTGTCTGATTGTCGGGCACCAATACCGGCTAGATCTTGGTCCTTGCTGTACTCATCAGGTATTCCATCAATGGAACTGGTTCTTTTAAGGGTAATACATGACATTGAGTCAGATTTGTCTGGTTTTGGGAGTCATGTCTCAACACTGTTAATTCATATCTTGAATCGTCTCTCCCCTCAGAGTCATTCCCACTTACTTTGTAACTGAATGGGACACTATGGACCTACATGAGTCTTCTCAGGAGCAGAATGTATCTTACCTAAACTGAGATCCAGGTTATGAAGGCACACACCACTGTGTGCCAGATGGAGGTGATGGTGGATTTAGCCTAATTTATTGACTCATTTTTGGCCCAAAATAGTGTAATCTTTCAGACAACACCCAGCAGATAGATTTGATTTATAGAAGTATTTATTGTCTGATTGGTGGCTTATAATGAATGCATTTGGGAAGAAACCATACACTTTACATACAGGTATATCTGCAATTAAAATAGAAGTGGGAATGTAGCAAAGAGCTGCTTGTTGTAAACTACTCTATCATCTCTTCTGAGAGAAGACAGGAAAATTTAGAAACCCTCTGAAATTTCTAATTTGCAAAATTAAATAACTAAAAGGGTTAATTGAAAAGATGATGCAGTAACTATGTTGGTATCACTTAAGTATTATGATCTTCTTAGGAAGGCTGACATCTCTGAGAGGAAATACTGCTTTGCATGAAATACAGCAATTTAACATTGATGTTAACACTCTATCTGCATTAGAGCCAAAGTATTAATTTCCCAACCTTTGGAATATCATAATTTTGCATCATTATGTAGTATTGAATGGAATAAGCATCAATTTTTCAATATTAGAGAGGTTTTAAACAGACCGATGGAGGAAATGAGTGTTTGCACAGGCATTTGTTGAAACCATGTGCTCCTATTTCTGGTCTCTTGTTTCCATAAATAATAGATTGACAGCTTCATGGTTTCCAGAGGATACATGATATATATAAATATCAGACAAATAAATTTAAGCATTTAGTTTTTCTGTGATGAATTGCTCAGTATAAGGTTTTTATAGTTCTAAATAAAGCTCATAATTTAATTTTCTTGTGCTTTAAGTGAGTCTGAGGATATTGTCACAGAAGTGGGGGGAGGGGGGGGGTAAGAAAAGAGGAAAAAAAGGGTACAAAGGAAAAAAAGGTGAGTCTGTTCATCCCTCCTGAACAATTACAGTTGCTACATGTTAAACAGAAAGTTTCCTGATTAATACAGGTTTATTTGATGGAAACATTTAACTGATTCATATTATTTGATGGGAAAAAATTAATCTGTTTCTATTACATACTGTATCTTATACCAAGACCAGGTGACAGCTTTAATACAGGAATGTATTTTTTCTGACTGCTGAGTGTGGAGAGATAAGCTTGACTATTGCTTACAGAAGTACAGAGCCAGGTTATGAGGCATACTAGGATGAAGGATAAAGCAGAAACCATGATAACGTCATCCTGTCATCATGCATTAGTAATCTTCAGGAAGTAGTTTTCTCTTTCTGATCTACTACCCCAAACTGTTTTCCAGTAGGGGTGTGGACTCCAAGTTGACACTGAAAGTCTGAAAACAGACATGTTATCCTTGTCTTTCCTAGATTCTTTTGAAGGAAAATATGGATTTGTGATAACCAGGGCACTTGATGCACTTCTTTATATTTTTTAATGATAATTCTTAATGATTAAATAAAATGACTGGCTTTCTGTGGAACCTCCTGGAAAGCGGGAAGAGGCATATGGAAGCTAGCTGGGCTCCTGCAGGGAGTGCGGTGGAGAGATAAAATGAGCACATAGACCTCAGAAATACTGGAAAGGAAACTTTCTGGGGACTGTGCAGTGCTTCGGGCACCTTGGAAAGTCACTGAGTTTGATGAAAACTAGTCCCATACACAGAGATACCATTGACAGGAAGAGACTGGATTGTAAACTTTGTTTGCACTCTGAAATAGTGGTGTTGAGGTTTCTTTCTGTTAAAAACCTCATATTTCTGCTCTAACAAAAGGCAGCTTTTAATTATTTTTTTTTCCCTTTTCTAGCTGAAAAGTCCTTTAATCTGTTTTGGGGAGCTCACGTTAAGTAGATGATCTGCATAGATGTTCTTCAAAGCTCTGTCTGACTTAGGAGTCTTTCACATACTCATCTTTGCATGATAGAAATTGCTGCTTTACTTGGCATTCCTAAATATGTCTCATACTTAACACACAGGCCTAACAATTACACTGATAATTACAGCTGATTAGTGAACATTAGAAAGGAGTCATACAAGGTTATGATATCTAGTTGCAATCCATGGTTTTGGGTGATGCAGCATTGCAGGAACAAAGAGTGCCTGGAAGAACTGGGCCTGTACAGAGCAGAGGAACTATTTCAAATCCTTTTGGACAGGAAAGAGCTTTAGTAGGAAACCATGATTCTGGAAGCCTCCTTCATTTTGTGGGAAATGTTTGCTCTGAGCATCTCCTTAGCACAGAGAACATATGGCATGTTCTGTGAATGGCCACTGTGAGAGAAGGTCTCTTGTTTTCCTCTGTTCATATACTAAAAAACGAGGTTTTGGGACAGAGTAAGGATGGTGATGTGATATTGCCATGCTTGTTGTGGACCAGGAGATGAGAAGTGAAGCCCTGTCTGTGAAATTTAAAAAAAAAAGATATTTAGAAAATAAACTAACCAAATTTTTATGTATACACAGAAATGTTCCATAGAGCAAAGCTGCCTATGCACCATCTGCTTTTAATTTTTGGACAAAACTCTTAGTGCTGTCTAGTATTCCTAAACCCAGGCCCTCCGAGAGTTCACTTATAAAAGCAAATAAACCAGTTTTCAGTGTACAACATCCTTTCCTTTATAAATTATTTGTAGGCCAAAACATTTCCATGGAGACTAAAAATGGGTCTTCATCCCATGTGTCAAAATGAACTCCAGTATTATCCACAATAAAGTTTGTGATTACACCATCATTGGTATACAGGCATATTACTTGTGTAACAAAGGCACAGCTTTTTTTATAGTAAATTTATTGTGGAGATTCTTTTATTACTGCTGGCAGAACTCTCATCTGCAGGTACATCTTACTTGGTGAGAGGAGCAAGAGTCATCTAACATGTTTGTGAGCCTAAGATGGATGCAATCAATGTCAGAAACTGTAGCTTAGCATTAAAGGAAAACATTGTCCAAGAGCTTTCTAAAAGCTGACACTGATGAAATAGAGTGGTGTTTGCCATCCTGTCTTGTGCAGTATTAACAAATTCAGAAACAGATACTACACCTGCACGAGTTATTCAGTGTAGATTAAACATGTAAGTTGGAGGAAGTTTTGATTCTGAGGCCTCTTACAAATATGTCAAGGTTGACTGGTTTCGGCATTTTTTCCTCCTATTTTAACCAATACCTTTATTATAAACATTTTATATAACACATAACAATATAATTTGTACTCTTTGTCTCTGGTGCTTAGCAATGATGATTTTCTGAGAGAGACAGGTGAATATTTGACTTCTTACTAGTGAGAAGAAGACTTCTTTCAGAACATACCTTGTATCTCCTATCTTATTTCTGTCTTTTTCTTGTATTATTTTACTCATCAAGGGGCATGTTTTGCATGATTCCCAAAGTCATGACTGATTTGCATTTTGTATTGCCTCTGTCTCTGGAGTTTAGGGTGCTTGGATTAAAGTTTAATGTACTAAGCATTTTCAGGAATAAACAAATACAAAAGCAAAACTGATGTAACACTAGTGGAGTGAAAAACAGGACGTAACTCAGAACTTCAATGCATTAAAATTGTGAGCTTTCCAAGTGAGAGGTTAAAAAATCCTAAACCCAATTTTAATGCACAAGTTAATGCAAATTAACACAGATTTTTAATGAGGTTATAAAAAGTTACATTAAGAAAGAAGATTTGGCAACTCTGGAAAAAAAATTTATGGGAGTTGTATAAGAAATGGATATAAGAAAGTATAAGGGTGATAGACCACAATCAGAGCATAAGAAAAAAGCACAGCCAATCAATGAATACCAGAGTATTGTGGAACTCACCGTGAATGCTATCACTGTTAGGATATGCCATATAACACTCTTAGTAAATACTAAACTAGATTTGCATTAGGTGCAGACACAGAAAACAGGTAAAAATGTTCCCTGTATCTTCTCTGGAAAATCTCCCTCAATGAACTATTGAACAATTCTTAAGCAATTGTGTTTGTTTGGATTTATTTTTTTTTTGCTGTGGAAGTATCTGTAAACTGAATCTGTGCTAAGGTTTTTAAAGTTTCTTCTGACCTATAAAGCATACTGTGATCCAATTAAAAAGAAACATTAAATAGATTTCAATTGTCTATTGGGGGATGAGGAGGAAAATGGTTTTTTTTCCTTTTTCCAGTCTTGTATTCAGGTTGAAAACTGTCTTCACAAGCTAAGGAAATTAGGGGGATTGTATGACAATCTTTTCAAAGCCAACTTCTTTCTAGCACCCTAAATTATAACCTCCTTACACCAAAGTGTTTACTGGAAATTTAAAGAATTATGTGAAGGCACAGCACAGAAGATGGATACTGTCCAGACCTTTTGTCCTTGGGGAGAAACTAGAGTTAATGTTTTCCAATATTATGACTGTAAGAAAGGAAGCAAAACCATCCAGAGATGCACAGAGATCTGTACACAGGTGTTCTCAGTGGTGGTTCCAGCCTTTGGAAAGATACTTGAGACATAACATGAAGAATTGTGGCTAACAATGAGAAATGTTGAGAGTTGGAGACTTTACATCCTTGTTGTAGTTTCATAGAGATTATGTTTCAGTGGCATGTTAAATAATCACTGAAACTCATAGGCTATTGGCCAAAAAACAGGAGACCTTACACTGTCAAGCTATAGAGATACAACGGTGCTATGTGCATATTTTACAAGCTGCTAGATGACTGTATGTTAATAAACCCATCAAAATGCTATTATTATTATCATTGTTGTTATTTGTAGAGACCACATAATGTGTCAGGTGGCTGCTGTTAAAAAGCAGTATAGCTCTCAGAAAGATTATGCCCTGAGGGTACATTTAAGCAATGTGGTGTATTATAACCCCTAAAAATAATATAGGCAAGAACAAAATAAAGGCAAATAGAACAGTATGTGATTGCTTTGGAGAAAGTGTTCTGTGGAACAAGGGCTCACACAGTGCCAACCCTTCCCAAGGCAAACTTTGTTACTAGAAGTGATTTCTCTCAGGAAGCAGCATGGTGAATACCAACTGAGGCTGGCAAGGGTGAAAGTCTTGCTGGTGCTTTGCAGGCTCAAGCCTCAGGCTTGTAACAGTATTGCAAGCTGCGGTGTCTCAGATCACTGCTGGAGACTACTGTCATACCGCTATACAGGGTGCTGCTGCTGCTGGGAGGGTGGGGTGGAGGGAATGAAATCCTCCCATTTAGTAACTTGTTTGACATCAGCAATTACCAGCTGCCCACTCTCTGTGAAGTATTTTCTCTATTTCAGCAGCTGGGGTGGTATTTTCCCAGCTTGCTGCAGTGTGATGATTAGATCGCTGTCACTAGCCAGCTAGTGCGGAGATGCTGCAGGCTTGATGATAACTATGGCAGACAAAAAGGGTTATTCCTAAAGTGCTCCTGAGAGTCTTGTTGATTTATTTATTTATTTCCCCCCCCCTCACTGCTGGATGGCAGGAGACTTATAATGGGTGCAGCATCAACAATCACTCTAGGTCAAGCTGCATTAGTCCTAGTGCTAACCTTCTAAAAGATTCAGATTTATTACTTCAATTATGGGAGTTTACAGTCTGTTTAGCTTTGTTGGTGCTGTTATTATTGTTATTTATTCCTGTCTGCGTTTAGCTGCACTCCAACCCATTTCAGGGTAATTAGGGAGGTTCCTTTTCATAGTGTTTAGGCTGAACAATATGATGATGGGACTGCAACATAAATCTTTCCTTCTGTCCCTCCCCCATCTGACAGCTGTTGTGAGCCTATGGGCCCTGCATATCTTACTTCTTTGCAGCTTTGACTACATTATATAACTTGTTTTCTTCAGTCTTTTTTTTTCCAAAGAATTCTGACACTAACCAGTAAAGAAAGCATTTGTTTTATCTAATTGTTATCTTGATGTTATGAAACAGATTTTATCAGAAACAATATAAGATCCTCTATGCTTAGTCTTTAAAATACTGCAATTTCTTTTCTCCATCCAAACTCATGATTTGATGGCTTAGGGCTGACTCATGATTTTCATACTCTTGGGATTGGCAAGAGAGACTATGTCTGTACAAAGGGCAGAGAAACGGATAATCAGATTTGTAATGTGTGCAGAAAAAATCTGTAACATTTAAGATCTTTAACAAAATACCCCAGGAGTCCGAGCAAGTTACAGTAAGGAAATTATCTTGGAACAAATTATCTGATATATAATTGAATTTCCTACTATGGCTCTCATCAATCTTGTGGGCTGAAGACTACCTGTAGTGTGTTCTGTGCTTGATAACAGTTACAGCTGGTGATTTATTGTCAGACATAAAGCAGCTGAAATATATATGGAGGCATATTATAGACAGTATTGCTAAGTTTTTCTTGTTGCAGTTCTGAATGTTACCAGAGTCACTTAAACTATTAGCATTCAAATCAGAAAACATTTTTAATCTGTCAGGAAAGCAACATTAAGGAAATTCAGGTAATGATGGCCTACTGCTAGGGGAAAAAACCAGTTATTATTTTTTTCAGCTTTTAATGTATTTACATGGTAAATGTAAATACCTTTTCCTCCCCTTCATTCACTTTGCATTATGAGTATTTCTAAACTGTCACTTTAATGTTTTTTAACTCACTGATGTCTGTTTTTGATGCCATCCTCTGCTGCCTTGGCCAAAATACTCTATACCTACCTAATGGAATGCATCTGTGTACTCAGTTCCAACTTTGTGTGAATTCAATGAAAACTAGGACTGCACCCAAGTGTCTCTCCAAAATTAAAACCAGTGGGTTGAAATGGAAAAGTTGGAGATATGTTGTCCTTCACTTTTGCATTTTTCATCCTCTTCTGAACAAGATCTGTTTTCATCCTCATTTGAATAAGAAAATAAGAAGTCCAAAGAACAAATGAGCTAAACCTTTTCTGTATTTCCTTCCATATTCATACATGACCCTGTGAATTATGATGCATCTAATGAAATATTAGTTTCTTCTGAAATCTCCTCTGCAGTGTCACGCAACTTGGAGACATCAGACCAATATGCTGACTAACACAGGAGACTAGACTTGGTACTCATCATGTATTAATGTGCCTCAACGACTCTGACATTGAGGGACTGAGAGTGATTCACCTATTGCAATCCCAGAGATCTGGCAGCTAGGACATCACGATCTTCTTTTTACATAGAGATGCACAAAAGCTCAGGGGATTTCTTGGGCAGAACTTATTTTTACCTTCTTATGGAACAAGGCACTTAATGGATAAAACACTTAATGGAGATAAAGGCAATTTAGGACAGGCAAAATACCACATGCCATTTTTCTGAAAAGAGGTGTAGAGTTCATAGAAGAATTGTACCAGTTTTTAGCAGTTTAACTGAATAAAACATGAGGAAATGAAAGACAGTTTGGAGTGTTTCACTAAATAAACAGAGAAATTATTATGGGACATTATAGTCATAAATTGTCTCCTCTCTTCAACCTGGGTTTTATTAGTTCTCTGTGTAATACGAAGGTGGTAGTATTGTTGTCATGGGTATTTGGTAGTTCTGAGAATCTGTACATCAAAGAACCTCAAGCAAAATTAACAACACTGTTTAAATTAATCTTCCTAAAGAAATAAATTCCATTTACAGAAAAGCACAGTACTTTCTTTTTGGTGTTGCTGTAATGCAGGGGCTGGTGAAGTTGCTGGGGTTTGTTCCACGATTTCATCCTTTGAATTCTCCTGTTAATATTTATTAAACTTTACTTTCAAATTAATAATTAATTGTTCAGCAATAGCTCTCAAGGCAGAACGAAAACAATCACACAGTTTTCTGAAAGCACTGTTTTTTACATATGGCAATCAGCTTGTACCAATTACTTGTAATTGACCCTGTTTTCAGAACCAGAATAGTTAAAACACTTTGATTACCATAACAATCAGCACTGCTAACAAGCAAAGACTCCAGCATACCAATCCTATACTACTGTAAATCAGTAGTAGATAAAGTTTAGCTAAGGTTTGTCTGATATATTGATAGTCCAAGAGAGTACATTTTCAAATGCAAGCTTGTGTTCCTTTTACTGTCAGGTCCCAGACCTCAGGAGATTCAGCTGCAAATCAGTTACCTCTGCTGGATCTTCACTGTTTGTTGTTTTGTTTTGTTTTATTTTGTTTTGTTTTTAACTTGGAGCACAATTTAGGTGAAACATCTTAGGTAAAACACCTTAAATAAATAAAAAAGAAATGTTCCTGGGAAGCTGTTAGACACAAAGTGTGTTTGGGAACTAGTACCAGTTGCATAAAATGGCTCTTCAACAAAAGAAAAGTAATTATCTTCCTACTAAATCCAAATTCAGTATTATTTCTTGCAAGGCATAATTTCCTTAAGATAATTCTTCATTTTTAAGGCTGACATATCTTGATACAATGGCAGCTGACGTTAGGATTAAGAAGGATTAGTCAAGATAGTCTAACATCTGAATAAATCTTTGACAGGGAACCTGACCTTCACATGCTGATATTGCACAAGCCATCTTGTTACATAATGTTATGAAATATCATTTTTGTTACATTTCTGATAAATATAATAATAAAAGACAAGCTAAGTATTGTTTAGTGCTTCTTCTTAGCAACTGCTCTTCATGGGGTTTCAGTTGAAACGTGTTCATCCTGCCAGTAGGGAAGCAGGCCCTATTTCTGCGCGGGGGAGATCACAGTTTCACCGTGCTGCCTTCCAGAAATAGCAGGGAAATTTGTCAAGGTTTTCTGTACGTTCTCTCCTTTTCTCCTACATGCAAACCCATGCAGTCTTTCTGAGGATATTGAGCGATGCCAAAATGAACTGGGTGATGTAATGATCTGTGATGCTGGGGTGAGGCAGGACTGACCCTGCATCTCCCTATGACAATACATGGTCTGCTTGTTACGTGATAGACCCGTGAGCCTACCCAAGTCACGGTCAAATACATATGGCCAAATACCATACCATACATAGGGTATCTGATGACACACAGTCTTTGCCAGTTCTAAAGGACGTCAAGATGTCTGCTGTCTTACAGCAGAAATGACCAAAAATAGAGTGCGCTTGATCTTAGGTACATGACAAAAGGAACACTAAATGGAGATGCTGAAAGCTCTAAACATATGAAGATGATATCTCCTATTGGAAAACATCTCCTCATAGGACTATCTGGAATTCCACCAGTGGGAGATATAGTTTAAAACATAAAAATACCTGTGTGCAGAAAATTAAATCTATGTCAAAGATAAGGTAGAAAATATTATGCTCGTGTGTGTAGTACAGGCTGATATTTTCTTTCAGCTTATTTTCAGGTGCTTTTTTTTTTTTTTTTTTTTTTAATTGGGATTTGTTAAATGGTGAGGCAATGTCATATTAATAGCATCAGATTGACTTACTTAACTTCTGATGAGATCTAATTACATACTCCCCTGCTGGACTTTGCTTGAGTGAAGAATTTCCTTGTGTGCAGTTATGTACAGGGAGTTGTGGTTAAGTGTCAAGCAGAATCTAAATCAAAGTAACCATCAGGCTTTTTTCTACTTAGTTCTCTGGGTTAGGCAAAGACTTCGATTTCACTAAGTGTAAGAAGCTAAACCCTGGAGACCTTCTGTGGTCTGTGGAATTCTTCAAAATCTCCATGTAGAATGCATTCTTCTCCTTCACATGCATGTCAAAATGTGGGGAAATGTGACATTGTCTCAGCACAGTAAGTACTGTGCAAGTCAGTGAGTGTGAACGGTGTGAGTTTGCAGCATTTGAAGGTAAAGTGAGGTTAAGAACAAGCAAGCACTAGTTTTCTTCCTGTCCCTAAACTCATGGACTTCATTAATACAATGCAATGAGGATGCAGGGCCTTCTCTTCTAGGAACCTCAATTTAAGTGGGATCATTGCATGGAGTGTCACTGGACTTGGAACAAAAGGCGGTTTGAATGTCTGAGAGCTTCAGGGATGTCTGAACTTAATGTTGGACTGGTCACTTATCTAAGAGGTCAGTGTTTCTTCTCTCTAATCATTATTACAGGCAGTTAAAACAGAGCCCCACAGTATATCATTGTAAGGGGAAGTAAGTGAGACAGATCTAACCCTTGGTGAGGTGAGATTCCTATCTACTTTTGTGACATGAGCAAGGTCTGAGACATGAAGATGTAAGGACATGGTCCCTAATATTCTACTGCAACATCTTAGGATTTGCATTGCTTTCTAAAATGTATTTGTGATTTTTTTTAAGTTATCATTAGAAGATGGAAATCTTATATAGATTTAACTACAAAGCATATTGTAATTTCTTATTTTAATTACTATAATAGCAGATGTTTTCCGTGCTGTGGTGGCAGTGCAGATTTTATGTCCTTAACACATACCAGGGCGGACATAAATATTTGTACTGTTGTTCATATGCAGCTGAGGAATCCAAAGACTAAATTTATTCTTCATTAGCCATGGAGACTGTATTTGTAATAGTTCACAGTTAGATTAGTGGTTCAAATGACAGCTGTATGGAGTGCTGGGTTGTTTGATGAGTTGTGGATTACTTTAGAAACAATTTATGAAAGACAGCAGATTTATCCAACATCTGACAAGTACAGACTTAACAACTTCTAAAATATTTATCAAACATACCTGTGGCTAAGACACATTCTCAAAGAACCAGTTCCTTCTCTAACTATGGGATTTATGCTTCTATTTGTGGCTTGGTATTTTGGCTCTTCTAAATTTGACCATGCTTTCATGTTGCCACCATACACCATAATATCTGAGTAATTTTCAGATGATAACAGACAATGATAAAGTCCTGAAAACAGGAACATATTTAGGTTGTTGCATTACAAACAGGAATTTGCCTTTTAGATGAAATTCCTAAATCCTTGAGGATCCATGCATATACAGCCATCAACTAGGATGACAGGTTAGAGTTTCTGTCCCTGTTTAACTCAGGAAGTTTGTTTTTCCTTTTCAGGTAGGATTTTGCAAAGCGAAATGATGTAAATGTTGTTTGCATTTAAAAGATTTTCCAGTAAAAAGATTATGAGCTTAAAACTCTAGGTTTGTCTAACTTCTCTGGAAGCTCTGTTTGTGAGCAGCTGTAAAGTTTTGTCTTGACCTTTTAATGTTTTCATTTTAAGTTCAGGACGAACCCTGACAAGCCTAACTGATCTTGTGTTTTCGGTTGCATCAGACTAAGAGTGCACCAAAAATAAACCTAACTGAACTTTGTGAGAATATATCCTGCAACAAATCACACACAGAATGATGAGATACATGTAAATAATGAAGACAATATTAAAGTAAAAAATAAAAGCTATGGTTGCCAGAATATTGTTTTCAAAAGTTTATGTGCAAGCTGGGAGGCAAAGAAAACAGGTCTCAAATGCCAAGAGTTTTTTCCCTACCACTATTCTGGAAAATAGAATAATGAAAAAGAAATAAACAAACAAATCCTTTGTATTGAATAAGGGTAAGGTTGCCATCAAAGACATGCTATTGTCCTGGTTTGAGTTAGAACAGAACTAATTCTGTTCAGTGATTTTACTCTCAGTAAAATCAGTCTCTTCTAAGTAACTCCACTTTCTGAGGTTAGCAGCGTGTTTTCCCAGGCAGCTTCTGCTTCCAGCAGAGATTACACCTCCTGTTTAGAGTTCCTACCAAGGACTGGTGTGCAGACCAAAGTCACCGCTAAATCTTGTGTACCATGATGGGGGTTGCAGAAAGTAAAAGGCTGCACCTGCAGGGAGGAGTGGCTGGTGTAGGTGACCCTAAACTAACTAACAAGGGATTCCATCCCATATACATCATATTCAGGATAAATCTGAGGGATTGTGAGGATCAAGCTCTCTTTTTCAATGGCCAGCATCCAAGGAGGACTCTTTGCGCCTTCAATCCCAGTCTGTGTGTTCCTGAATTCAGTTCAAGAGTCCAGCTTCTGAACTCAGTTCTCATCTGCTGCTGAGTCCGGGCTTGGACTTCTCCAGTGATTGCTCCACAGCATCAGTGGTGATGGTGATGTAGTTACCATCAGGCGTTTGTGTTTAGATACTGGATTTGTATATATTTTTATATATTCCATTATTATTGTTATTATTATTTTCTTTAAAGTTGTTCTAGCTTTCTTTTCTAATCGATGAGTCTCTCTCTCTTATATCATTTCCCTTCCCCTTTGGGGAAGGAGAGGAGTTAACAAAGAGTGTCTGTTATAGGTCTTGTGGCCTGCCCTGACCCTAAACCTTGACAGCTATTCAGAAATCAAAAAGAAAAATACATCTGGAAGAGCTGTGTTGTAAAGGAGATGTGTTTGTTAACAGAATTTTCAGGGTAAGTTCATACTTGTCTGTGTTTTTAAAAAGGAATATAGAACAGGAATATGCAGCACCAGAAAGCTATAATGCTTTCTTACCCATATTGTAGTTGTGTTAAGAGTCTGAGTCACAGCTTATCGCAAACCTGAAATTCAAGTCTACTTCCTGTCCTGAAGAATTCTGGCAAGTTAGAAACTATTTCAAGATTAGATAAGAGACATAGTCTTTTATTGAATACTTCCAGCTTCAGAAGGTTTTAAGCACTTCATAAGTGTATTAAGACCAACACAACTAAAGAGAAGGTAGAAGATCTCTTTGCTTTCTCAGTATACTCAGGGGTTACACCTATACGGTGTCTCAGGTATAACTGTATATTATGCCAACTGCATTTCTTAAAATTACGTCAGCAAGTCAGTATTGAACTGCTTCCCACTGACCACAAAATCCGCTAAGTTTCATCTAGCTAAGAAAGGGTGTCTGCTTCCTTTCAAAGACATTTCTTGTTTGCATGAGGCATCACTTTCAGCCTCTTAATCTTTAGGTGACTCTGGGGAGACAAAGTGATGTTCTGCGTCAATAACCCTTCACATTAAATATCTATCAAGAGTGGTTCTTTGTAGCTGAGGTATTTGTTCCTGCTGCAAATATTTTTTAGCTTTTCTGTCCTTGACTCAAATCTCAAGGTCCTTCAGTTGGCTCTCTGTTCATCTTTGCCCACATGTAGCTGCTATGAATAACATTTCCAAAATTATGGTTCTGTAATAGGGCTTTCATGGAGGTGTGTATGGGGATGGTGCCTGGCTTCATGTTGTCCTCTGATAATAGGCTCAGGTTTGGTGGATGTGTGATGAAGCCATGTTATAAATGAAAGGGCTGTATTCCTGCATGGGTTTTTTCAAGAGGCCTGTTGTGCTACTTAGCAGTGCAAAGTGAAGGCACAACTGTGATACACCACCTGTACTTGGTGAACATGATGGTAAACAGCAGTAAGCTAAAGTGCAGAGTAGAAGGGTTGTTAAAGGGCCAAGAAAATCCGTGATGTTTCTGAAGTTCCTCCTATTGCTCTTGGAAAAGCTTATGGTTCCTCATAGGAGATTTGTGAAGCTAGACAGCAGGGGAAACGAAAGAGGTCAATCACCAACGCACTTTGGGAGACATTACACTGGGACAGCATATGCAAAGCCTGTATGTCTGAGGGAGTTTCTGAATGCCTTCTGCAACTCCAGGAAGAAACCAGATGCTTTCTTGTATCTGTACAAAAGCTACCATGGTATATCTTAATTTCTTAAGATAGCTACATTCTAGTCAGTTTCCATTTTAAGAGAACCTGCCTCCACAGTTTCATTCTGTTCTGTTCATATGATAGCTTCCGTGAACGAAGCCTTCCTCCCACCTCCTTGCCATGACGCCATCAATTTTCTATCTATCTGTCTTGAAAGAGTATTGGTTTTCAATTCTCTGCCTGTAAAAACTGACTTTGTTCTATTTTTGTCTACAGAGTATAACAAAGAAGTGCTAGTAGTACCACAGCAAATGCAGATTATTATTAGCTCTAGTAACAACACCTAGGCATTCATATCCATTAAATTCTACAAGAATGAAATAAAGAAATTCCTAGTTGAGGGAATCCAAAATTTCACTAATCACTTATCCCAAACAATCAAAAAAAGGAAATGTAGAGGAAGTGGGAGAAACAGGATTAAAATACATATATATTTTTCTTACAAGTTTGTAAACGTATGTAAGGTTTTAGTCATGAGTGGCTGGATTGGGATACCAATGAAAGGAGCACTTTGCTTTAGCTCCTTTAATGGGGACTGATGCTCGTTGACTAAAATTCCAACATAGGGAATTTGTCATCACAAAAGAAGCCTATTCAAATACATCATCTACAATGGGATATTTCACAATGAGTAGTAACAGATAGTATGATGTCAAATCTTCAGTAATGTGCGAAGTTCGTAGAATGATAAAAGGAAAACATTCAAGGGAATGATGTATAGACCATGGGTGAGAGATAAAACTAGAATACCCTTTAACTGGCTGTATTTCTTCATAAATAGAGATAAGGATATCTTCACTTAACAGTCAGGTGATCTACAATGCTTTACATCTTTATTACTTACACATTCCTCAATGACTTGTTACTTGCTTCATTATAAATAATTAGACAAGCAGCACTAATAAAGAGCTTTCTAAATTGATTACATGTAGAAAGATTTCATTTTGTTGGATGAAAAAGGATTCAAAATGACAACAGAGATGAACTAGTTGATGGTGAGATTTACGGTCCTAGTCATAGTGACCCTAAAACAGTTGGAGAGCACCCTTTGTGGAAAAAAAGATGACTTATACTTCTAGGTCTGAGCCTGCTGTATCATCTGTGATTTAGATGCCATTTATCAAAATTTTAGCATGGGATTAATTTCCAGTGATTCACATGGATGTGAATTTATTTGGAAACTTTAATTTTACTCAAGTCTTTTTTTTTTTTCTCAGAAAAGTGAATAAAAAGCATTTCTTCTTCCCTTGGAGATTGATGCAAATATCTTGTGTAATTCCAGACAGTGTAGCTTTCTTTCTCATCATTAAATCATTGCTTTGCAGAGATATTTAAGGGGGAAAAAGCAGTATTTAAGTTTGCATTGGTTGTTCTAGAACTACAATTTAGATGCCATCCAATATATTTATTAAAGAAAACACTTCATGATATTTTATACTCATGCAAGTCCACAGAATCCATCTGTACACTATCTTGAGAAGATCATTTCAGCTGAAGAAGATTATGAAGACTTTCTGAGTCAGACTTTGGGAAAAGTGGGAAACATATAGAGAATGGCTTCAGTGGCAAAATATATACATTAACTATTTCATCAGGGAGACACCTAAAAAGTTATATATATGCACAAAGCAGTTGTATCATATTTATATTGCATACTTTAATGAAAAAAAATATTTGTGTGTGCTAATTCATTCCTAGAGCTGTGGCCTTGAATCTTTGTTGTACATCAGCCTTTCTCCATACAAAATAACCACAAACAAGGGTGCTGAGACAACACCACTACTTATCAAGATTCCACTTATGTCTCAAAGCACTGTAAAGTTTGAGACCTTGTGATGCTGGATGAGGTACAGACACATAAAAATAACAGGCTTGCATTCTAATATGCAGAAGCTGTGACTGGTGAGGATGACAAGAAAAGGATGAAAGAGCAACACAAGTAAAGGATGCTGTGGGGAGCAACTGAGTGGTTGTAAATAATTCCATGGGCTGTGGAAAGTTTTGCAGTTGACTGCTGTTCGATTGATACTAATAAGTATTACAGCAAAACAACCTGAAGAAACAATCCTGGAACAAACTGAGGATAGAAAAGCTAATAGGTAGAAGATAATTGTCCACTATGTGCAAATAACTATTTTATTATGTTTATGTTTTCTTGAAAAATGATTGTGCTAGATAAGCTATTGGTTGAAAAATAATGACAGATAGCAACAAATGCTCAGATTAAGTACATAAAGGATGTAAGAATCCCTTAGCAGATTTGTGTGACAAGTCTTCAGATCTTTCATGTGACCTGGCAGGAGAAACTAAGAAAAATAGTTACTACCCATGGTAAGTTGGGGAGCTTCAGCCAATATGCAAAAATCTCTTTCTAGTTAAGCAAATTACAGACAAATCTGCTCCGGGATCTTCTGTTCTTTCAAGCTGAAGACTTCACAGTGCAGGCAATAACAGATGTTCTTGATCTGTAGATTTGACAGTCAACATCACAAGACTACTAATCACTTCCCCACGAATCCATCTGTTGAGACAAGAATTTGTGTTTCCAGTGGTGCACTGTCTCTTCCATAAGTGACTTCAGGAAATTGCAACCTTTATTTGGAGCCAAACTCAAATCAGAGGGTGGACCAGACCTACCTAGAAGACTGAAAAGAAAAAAAAAAAATCCTTTGCTTAACTTTCTTGTGTAATTTTAAGATTACTTACCAAAGACTCTAAATGTCAAGAAGTATTTTTAGTCACAAAGGAGATGTGATTCTTGTGTCCAGTCCTGGAAGCAATAAGAAACCAAACAGATACATGAGAAATGTGTGAAATAGGGACCTCTGTGCTATGTAATCTATTGAATGAATAGGACTGACAATGAGGCAGCAGAATGTTAATGCTTAGGGAAGGAGCCTGGATCCTCACTTATGGGATGAACAGAGCTCTCCCTGGCTTGTCTGATGAGAGCTTTCTGGAACAGATCCAACTTGGAAAGAAGGTCATTACCATGAAGAAAAAATTCATCCAGACTGATCCAAATTCAGACAAAACTGTCATTTCTAGCTTTATCATGGACAGGGATAAATATAAATAGAAGAATGTCCCAAATTGCAATAAGGACAATTCTATTTTAATTCTTTATATTAGACTTGCAAAGTCTTCAGGTCATGCCCTAGTATACATTTATGCTGAAATTCTATCTCAAATACTTAAAAATAGTGCATAGGATGTTAAGGATAAATTATATATAGCCTTTCTTTTGGTATCTTCCAAGAAGTACTTAGATAATCATTCCTCTGTGATTGACACAGTTTCATTAAAGTATCTGACAGACACTTCCAAACATAAGTTTTATCCCATGTTCTAACATCTACATATATATACTGCTGAAACTCCCATTAACTCCTATGGGAGCAATGAAATTCTGTGTTTTCAGGAAATCTCACCTTCAGAGTTATATTCATGTAGATTAAAATCTTGAACTCCCAATGACTCATTAAATGTAAAATCCAACCTTCTCAGAAGCTTCTGAGTTTTTTACACTCATAGCATGTGCACATATGCTTATGGGGATGAGCCAAATTCTCTAACTTCTGAATATTTTGAACAATCTTACTCTTTAACTATGGAAAAATTTGACATTTAATTTTCATGTTAAGAAAAAGATATAAGGAGGGAAAAGTAAATAGAAACATAAAGCGTGTATTAGATGTGTTGTGCTCTGTGAAGTGCATATATGTGCCTAGAATTTTGTGCTGAAAGCACTTGACAAAGCCACTGTAAAAATTTCTGTCAGTGACTTGATGCTCTTCCAGCCTCCTGGATACACACAAAGAGCACTGTCACTTAGCAGAAATGTCATGCTTGGTATTCACCAAATACTATTTTACTGTCAACTATAGCTCAGCTTGGTTTATTTTTCTGAAGAAGCCTGGAAAAACTTTTTGCTAGGAATGGATGAGTATGGAAAAGTTTTAGTATTTTTAAATTTAGCCATTTTGGAGTTACATGGAAATTTATACAATATACTGGTATCTTAATTAATGTAACATTGGGGCAGTTAATGACCTCTGCCAGCAATTCACAGGTGAAGCTTTTTATCTGTCACTCAAAAGACAAATTGATTTCATTCTACTCATCCACAAGCATCCTACTTGAAAATGACTGTTTCCTCCTGCTTGAGATACATTTCAAACTTGTCTATATTTTTTTATTCCTTTGTCAAGATTTACAGGCATATTCCCAGATCTGTGTGCCACATGCCACTTACTTTCTCAGCCTTAGAACTAGCAAATAAAATACAAACCAAGTCATCATTTCCCCAGGGCCTTAAACAGCTAAAAAAATGCCTGACCGTTTGGTTTTGGTCTTTTCGAAAGAGTATGCGGATATTTGAAGGAAAGCAGACTGCCACCTTGCTGATTTACTGCTTCTTTCCAATATAATGAAGTAATCTGTTTCCAGCACCACCTACCTGCTGAGATGTCCTCCCAGATGTCTTTAGGCTGGGAATCCCACTGGGTGCCTTTGCTTCCCACTGACAACCCCCATCAGCAGATGGCTGAGCAAACCCAGGTGCTGCTGAACATCCTAGGCCCCATGCTGTTGAACAAGACATGGCTTGTCGGTATGTTAGAGCAGCTGTAAATGGATGGCTCCCAGATAACAACCTGAAGTTGCAGCTGAAAAAGACTCTCAACCACTTTCCTTTCATTTTGGTGGATGGCTCAACTCCTCCCAGTGCGAACAGTCCTGCTTTTTCTCACAAAGGAAGTTCTGTCATTTCTCCCCTTGTTGCTCTTCTTTTCTCTCACTTTCTTTTTCCATCTTTTCCTTCTGAAACCCATGTGTTTTATACTATTTTCTAGTTTTTTCTTCCTTTTTGTATTTTTTTCATTTTGTAAAATATATGCTTCAGTTCTCAGTTGTTTGTTCATCTTTTCCTCCATGTCATAGTGCCACTTCCTGCATAAAAAGTATGACTGCTTATTATCTGTCTTGCTTTTCTCTCACATGCACACATTTCCCTAGGTACCTATTGCTTCCTTCCAGAATTTCATGCCCACAGAATCAGCTTAATGTTCAAATCCAGAACAAAGAGCATTTAGTGACCTCGCATGCCACTATGCAAAGCCAGATTGCAGGTGCTGGTGTAAGATGTCTGCAAAAGTGACTGAATGCTACAATTTGTTTGGTTACCTCAGGCAAGTCATCTCGCTCCTTTTTTCATATCTAAAATGTCTCTAGTGGTACTTAATGCCTTTGTGATTTATGGATGGAAAACTCCATGTGCAATCTGGTATTATTATTATTATTACTATTATTATTAAGGTTGTTGTTGTTATTATTATTTCTACAGCCTAACTTGACTCTTTAGCTCCTTCCAGTTAAATTAGTGAGTATCCCAAGATCCTAAAAATACAGACAAGATTATAAATAAGGAGCAAATTGTTGTTATGAGGTCTATTTTTCACGATACAATTCTGAAGGGTTAAAGGGAGAACTACATTTCTAAAACTTTGCTTTTAAGGCACATAGTTAATATTCAGAGGTCAGCTATGAAACCTGTTCATTGGTCAGTCAAGATTTTATTCTGAAAGCACTTTTTGTAAGTAATTAAGAAACAACAAAACAAATACAGGATGTTTGGAAAAATAATGCCAACAGAATTCTTTTTCTTTCTAATCTGATGAGATATAGAGCTGTACCCAAGAGGAATGACCTGAATACAGACTCCAACTGACAAAACATTTTTTTAAGAGGAAGGAGATCCTGTTCCATGTCAGTGATGGGCATCGAACTACAGTGAAGAACTGAGGGTGTCACTCATACAGCAAACAGTTAAAGCACTAAGTAATAGTTTCAGTGTAATAAGTATTGGGTATTTTAACAAAGTTGTACAGCAAAACCACTAAAAGCAGGCTAGATATTGCTTAATGGGGATTCTTCTGCTTTTCTTCCAATTGATTTATCCCTGCCTTCCCAAACAACACCATTTATACTCTTGATTTCTGGCTGTCTGTTTGGGAATACAAGACAAGGTCCAAAAAAGACATTTCTGAACAATTGAGCTGGAATTTATGTTCCTACATCAAAGGCCATAATTCACAAACAAATGGGCTAAACCACTTAGGCTTCAAAGAGCTTTTAGCATCAGAAGAAGCTGCAGTTCTGCTACTGCACATGCACCTCATCTGCTGACTTACATGTGAGTCCCAGGTAGAAGTTGCAACCTGTAAGTACCTTCTAAGTCCTCTGAATGGCCTAACCTGTGATGTGACACATACACACCCCCCAATAATTCCAGGTTATCACAACGGTCCCGACCACTCAAAACTCATGTCCCAGGGATAAAGTGTAGCTGCCTACTAGTGTCAGAGCATGAACACACAGGGAGTGGATGGTGTGAGTTCTGGTCCATGCTGCCGCCCATGGTACACTCAGCTTATGAGTTAGACTTCCTCTAGATTTCCTGGTTTAATGAATCTTGCATTCCTGAATGTACACCTTTAAAGAAGTTTTTAAAGGAGGTTTCTGTCTGGATTTATTCTACAGGAGCTATGGATTTGAATGCCCTTAAACTGAAGACTAATTTGGCCTGTGTCTCATGTGCACCAGCTGAATGATTTAACCAGTAGGTTGTTATGCACTAGGAAGGGAGTCATCATCACTTTTGGAAGTCTCCTGAGACGGACATCTAAAGAACCTCAGCTCACACTATTACTTTCATCACAGCGCTGGGGTATCATGGTACATTGTAAGGCTGTACATGTCTCCTTAACCAGGAGATGGACAGATTTTCATAGAACTCTACCTATTTGGATTTTTGTCTGAATCCTGCTTTGATTTTAAGTATCTCCCTCTGCTTACTATGTAATGTGCTTAGATGTCTATTTTTTTTTTTTTTTCAGGATACACTTCCTTCTGGGTTTGATATTCTGAAAGAAAGAGTGAATACACTGCACATCATCCTGACTAAATATTTATGTTATATTTGGTTCTTTTGAACAATGAGAATCTATCTTTAAAGCAGTTTGTTACAAATCTCTCCAAATCTACATCCCACATAGTTCATTAGATGCTGAGTGATGAACACATCACACATTTATGCAAAATGGCCTAATTAGCAGCTGTAAAAGATAACAAATGGAAAGAGCTGTCTGATCTCCTCCAGCCATCTAAATGTATGACAGTGTATGCCTGTGGTCTGGTGCCTTGTTAGTTCTGTTCAAAACAGTTTCTTCAGTGATCAATAAAGTCAGCAGAAATAAAGGCAGCTCAGCATCTTGAAAGATCATACTGCTTCTTTAGGTGCTTAGATGTGGTATGCACCCATATCTCACACAAACTCTAGAATGAAAGCCCTGCTAGCCCCTCACAAGCCCCTACATATACCAATTGAAATAGGGCAGAACTTTTCAGTGCTTTGAAGGTCTGCTTTAAATTGTAGCTGTGGCCAGCCCTCCACCTGCCGTTATGAATGATGATGCAATAACACAACCTTTAACATTTATCATACAAACAATAAATCTGATTAAAAAGGAGACAGTGAAAACCACATGCCATGCCAATGATCCATGTGAAAGGAGCATGTGTAAAATGTTGCTTAAAGAAACTATGGGATGAAGTTAGCAGATCCATGTATATATTTTTGAAGAACCTTCCAGATCACACTTGGCTGAATATGAATGGTCAGGACACACTGCTATTCAAGAGGTAAGTATACACATTAATTGTCATTGGAAGCTTCAAATATATTTACCTGTTTGTTCTTTAAATGTCAATAACAAGAAAGGGTTAACTGTTGACCTTTTGTGCTGTGGGCTTCCCCCCCCCCCAGCTTTAATTAACTCAGAACATCTTTGTTTAGCCCCAAATGCTTTCTTCTCAGCAGAAATGTTTACTTCAGGTCTTCTAAGTTTATCTGGTTTGTTTGTCTGATAATCTTTGGAAATATTTCATCCATGCTATCTTAAAGAAATTAATTGTAACTAGTACAGATGGTTTGTGCTCTGGAAATGGTAAGCACTGTGTTTCTTCAGATTAGAAATGGACAAGGTAAACATAGTTAAAAAGGGAAAAAAAATTAAATCTCTTGATTTTACTTTTTTCATTGATCAGACATTGAGGTGGTGTTCATGTTAGTTAACCTCAGCTGTTTAAAAGGCAGATGTCTAGTCTAGACTGCCCATACATCCACTGGAAGCAGAAGTGAAAAATGGCTCCAGTGGATGGTATATATCACCTGCCCTAAACACTGGACTCACTCTCTATTAGTGCCCATATCTTTCCTCTAAAAAACAAACATGCCTAATTTTTGGTGGTTAAAATTAGGTAAAATAATGTTATCACAAGGCTTTAATCTTGTACTGTTCTCAGAAGCTTTGTGAGGCTCATGGTGGTCCCAAAGTTTTAGATTTCAGTGACTTAATTCACTAGTACATACAAATCAGTATTTCTTTGTGTTACACATAAACAAGGAGCTATCAATGTACATTTTAGTAATGATAGCACATTTTATTATTCTTATGTGTTTGCCAAACACTTTGTGTCATTCTATATGCATTATTTGTTGGTTCTAAATAAATGTTGAATATTATTTAATTTGTTAATTCAACATATTTAAAATTATCTTCTTGGAAATGGTGGCCTTTTCCTTTGTCAATTTAGTTCCACTTTAGATCAAGATTACTAAATTTTTATCCTACAGATATTGAAACTTCTACACATTAACTGATGATTATCATGGTTTTCAATAGCAGTGTAGTGATAGGCATCCCATTTATAAACTCAGAAGTCAGCTGTAATTCAGTAGCTCATTCCTTCTCTGTTTAGCAGTGTGTTTTAAACCCATGGTTACATGCAGGTGAATACATTTATTGGGAACTTTGTTAGCATGTGTCAGAAAGATGTCACAAGGTCTAGCTGGACTTTTGATCTGGCCCAG
This sequence comes from Actenoides lindsayi, assembly GCA_025331215.1. Taxonomy (NCBI): domain Eukaryota; kingdom Metazoa; phylum Chordata; class Aves; order Coraciiformes; family Alcedinidae; genus Actenoides; species Actenoides lindsayi. The sequence continues at coordinate 156,052 of WTSP01027117.1, read as the reverse complement.
TACAACCATTCTTATATTCTCAAGTACTTTCCTAAATCAGGACAATGAAATATATATCATAAAGACCATATGGTCTTGCTATTAATGCCCCACAATTCTTATTTAGTAAACATAAACAAAGCAGTTCAATGGTTGCTTTTCTCGGAAGAAGCACTTCTATTGATTGTTTTGTAATTTTATTTTTTTTTTTTCTATAGATGTTTGCATTAAGTATTCTGTAAAATGTGTTGTCAAAGGAAGATGAAATGATGAATCCTGAAAATCTGACATACAAAATTTGCTGCCTTTGGGTCTCTTCCATTTTTCATGTTGTTGGTAAATCTGAGAACAATATTCTGCTGTGAGATACTGTGTGTGTGTTACATGTATGTAGCGACTGGATAATAATTACAGGAGGGCAGCTAGCCAACTCAATTGTCAAGCATGAAACTGAACTGGATATTCAAAAGTGGGAATGCAAGTATTTTGATTCAAAGTTTAATTTATCAAAGTATACTTGGCATCACAGGTTTTTTTTTTAAATAATTTTCCTTACTCTGATGTCATGAGTCAGTCCAGCAGTGGGTATATGCATGACTGATTCCAGCTACAAACTGCTGAAGTTCAGTTTTGGATGATGCAAAAATGTAGCTATTATCATGATTTGACATCTAGCTCTACATCTTGAGTAGACACCACTACCCCATTTAAAACTAATTCCTCAGGAGCGACATCTCATGCACAGGGATTATGAGTCATTAAATAATCATTTGGTAACACAGTGCACCCCTTACCTGTAGAAGTGGTGTTCGGCATGATGCATACTCAATCAACCTTAAAATAATACTTTCTACTCTCCTAAATTACACCTCCCATCCTAAGTTTGTAGCAAAGGCTCATTTAACTAGAACATGATTTTAAAGGTGGAAATTAGCCTGGGCAATGTAACAGATTCTGATCTGAACTCTGTCAAAGGGCTGAGTGATTATATCTGGTGCCAAATGCTACTTTATGGCTGATCTGAGCTACTCTGCTGGTACAATTTGGAAGGAAAATCATCAGATGCAGCTCCCTGATAAATCCTTCTAAAGAAGGAAACCTGTGGAGCATGGAAATGGCTGGTGGTTTGGGGAGCTTCAGCTATCCTCATTCATTTTAGTGGCCTTTTGGGGCTCTGAACATCAGTGTGCATTCCAGTGCAATTGGGGTATCCCTGGTTGATGACTGCTTCTAGACAAGGCTGTGTTTGTGCCTGAAGGAGGAGAGCATTTAGTTCCAACACCCAGTCTACTTGTAACAAATGCAGCCTCAATCATTTAAAGTGGAGATTTAGAAACTATTTTTATAGGACACTGTGGTAGTGGGGGTGGGCAGTATCAGGAATAGCAGTATGAGTAATAATAAGGGCAGATCTGGCTCTGTGTCAGCTTGTATGTTACTCAAAATAAACTCATGCACTGTTAAAGATACATGTATTAGAGCTGATAACTTCTAATAGCCTCCAGTTTGCAGCTGAATTCTCCTGCAAGTCTGGCTTTTAGCCCATGACTATTTACTTCATGTTCTACGGATGTAACATGGTTTACAGGTCTGAGTCAAAATTCCTTCAGATTTCAGTCTTTGGCCTCAACCTGGCACTATTAAAAATGAAAATACATGGAAACATCATGCTAACATTTTTTACCGAATTAGCATTATACATATTTGAAGCAATTTTGATTTGAGAAAGTATTTTTGTTTAAAATTATGATTATGTAAATATATTTATAAACAAAAGAATTATGCACTCAAAACTCTATTTTAAGCTGGGTTTAATTGTATTCATCATTGTATGATCTTGCACAAAATAGCAGAGATTTCAGCAGAGCTTTGCTGCTTTATCTCACACAAAGACTTGACCCATAAGCTGAAAGAGTGTAAAACCATTTATGTAGGTGAAGTTATAGGACATGAACAAAGTTTGCCGTTGCCATAACAATGAATGTTGCTATCGTTCCTTATGATTGAACTACACTAAAGACAAAATCTTTTAAACTCTTCTTTTTTTAATGAGAGTTTGAGTGGTGTCAAAGTCTTGTGGACACTGCTTCAGCAGTGTTTGATGACATGGACATAAAGGAAATAAGAAATTATAAAATTTCATAATTAGTGGCTAATGCTCACTCTAAAAATTCTCAGTCCATGAAAACTGTTTTTTACTCATTCAGTTATTTTGGCTTTTATTAATTTCTTCATACAATGCAGTTTTGTAAAATTAAATTTAGCACAAAATAACAATCATTCACGTGACATATTGTTCCTTTGCTTTTATGATGGGACCTTTTCTTTTCTTCTTTTCTTTTCTTTTCTTTTCTTTTCTTTTCTTTTCTTTTCTTTTCTTTTCTTTTCTTTTCTTTTCTTTTCTTTTCAGCCTGCTTAAAAGTTGTTATCTGGTTGTCTATGTTTATAATCAAGAAAATAGGTAAGTGGGATGAATGCTCCTCTGGGGGCAATTTTTTTTTTTTTTTTAACGTTTAGGCTACTTTCTGACAATTAAGTTAGGAAAGATAAACCCCACTGTAATGTACGGATCATATTCCATCTGCTTGTTGGCATTTTGCTCTTCCAGTGGAACAAGGCATAATTTTAACAGAATAGTTTTCATTCTAGAGATGTTTAATTCTTCCTGTACTGCTTGTACACTGTGATCAGGGATGTCCCCCTCAGGAAGGCTGTGGGACTTTGCTAGGTTCATTTGTTCAAGTACTAGACTATACCTTTTGAAAAACTACCCAAAATTGAGTTAAAGGTGTTAAAAATACGGAGCTGATATTTTTTGCCTGAATAACCTGAGTATCAGCTTCCAGCTGTAGTATCTTTCCAAATCTTTGTTGGTTCAGATGCCCCTCCATTACTGACTTGTTTTCCCTTATAAATATGTTAAAGACTGTGCTCAGCTCTGCTCGTAGCCTTTTTTTTGATAAGCTTAATCGATTCAGGTCTTTGAGTCATTCAATATAGAATGTGTTTTCCCATCCTTTAGTATGTCTCATGGTTATGGTTTGATTCCTTGTCAAAATGTGGATACTGTCTCTGGACTGCAGCCTAGTGCCAATTATGCAGATGAGAGAGCTTCCCCACTGTGTTATCCCTTTTGGCTACAACATTTTACTGTAGCTTATATTTGACAGATTAACCACCATGGTTTGCAAATTGATTTCAGAATTATCATTTTGTAAGATGTATTTTCTTACCCTATAATGATGACATATGGCTTCTTGTTCTGTTTCTACATTAGGCCAGTTTAAATTGCACAAATTTTGCCTTCACCTTTTTTTACCAGCCTCTTGTACATGATCTATTCCCTGCTTCATTTGAAATTCCTCTGGTATCTGTACGCCCACAAGCTTTATCAGTAACACTTTCAAACTGAGTCATCAATAAAAATGTTACTTGGTATGAGGACAAAGACAAATTCTCAGAAAGCCAAACCAGGACACTGCAACTCAGTAGGTTCTTTGGTTACAATCTGAAACTTGCCTTTCAACTGTTTCCATAATTTCAGATGTGTGATTTATGAAACAGAAGTGGCTGTTTGAATAACACAAAATTCCCATATTAAAGTTGTATCAGTTTCTCTTTGCATTCAATTAGTCATGGTGCATGGCTCATGAGGTAGTCCTTTGTCAAAGGGATGTTCAGATATTTCAAGCAAGCAGTCACCTGCAATGGCTGAATGTACCACGCTATGTGCAGGTTACAGGAAAGAAGCTTTGTAGCCCTTCTCGTTGCCATTGCTTGGGATGCTATGTGTGTAGTACAAGTTAGTGGGCATACTCAGCTGCAAATACAGCATTTTTTTCACAGAGGATGCTTGGTAAGTACTTTTTTTTTTTTTTTTTTTTTTTTTTTTTAATATTGAATCAAAGCATACTGTGAAATGAGCCCAAGCATCTTTTGGGCTTTGCTGCAATGTCCTGGTGGTGAAATTAAGTGGGCTCTTGTACAGCTCATAGAGCCTCTAAAATAGTCACACAGGGTAACTATGTTTAAAGATGTGACTGTCTTACAGATGCTGTGTCCACATTTAAAAGGTCACAAATCTCAGAGGTTTTGAGTTTTGGGTGCTGTTTTGGGCTGGATTAACTAATGTGTACATTCCTCTAGGGTCAAAATCAAACCTGTTTTTACTGAATGCATAGTGGGCAAGAAACATTCAATTCATAGAAAGGCCAACATCAATTCACTATAAACTCCTTCCTTATTAGTGACATGATAAAAGATCAAAGGGCTACTGTTGTATGCTTCCCTTGTCAGTTTTTGCTGTAATAAAGATAGATGGCCATACTGTTGTGCTGAAAAATGACTTGCTGTTATATGAAATTATTAAACAGAACACTTTGTGTAAGTTTGGTTTATTGTGAAAAGATCTGTCTTTGAAAAATAATACAAATCCTTCATTGTCCAGAAAAAGGAGGAACTTTGCAGCCTGCAATCTCACATTTAATCTCTCTGTTTAAATCTCCACACCAGTGACTGGTGACATTTATTTTGCTCTGTTTTAACACACGCTTCCTTTCAGCAGTGCTATCTGCCCATCAAGAATCAAAGCAAATCCAGATGGCTCAAGAACAGATGGCTTACGGTTTAAGAAACATGGGTCGATTCAGCCATACAGCATACCAAGTTCACAGGAGTTCTCTTCTTACTTCTAGAGATTTTAAGTTGCTGAATAATGACTTTGCTTTGCTTTGCTATTGTCAGGCTGTGAAAGTTAGCATACATGAGGGAGTGAAACCAGAAGGTGCTATAAGAGGGAAAGTTCAACATGCTCCACTCAAGGGAAAGAATTCATTTCTCACATGGTAAAAAGACACAATGACGTTATTGCAAAGCCAGAGATCTGAAAGTTATTTCAAAAATAGGCTTTGCTTTGAAATTTGAACCAGTCTTCTGGAAGAAATCTGATAAGCAATGCTGGAGACAGCCATGGTGTTGCCAGTGAAGTCAAGAAAGGGGGATCTAGCAACATCATAGCAACTTCCCAGTTACATGACCAGAAATGTGTCTCTTGCAGCTACACGAGACAAATTAGAGCCAGATTTTGTCTAAATGCAGACCTGTTTGCAGCCAGATACTGTGATACAGAACGTCATTAGACACTGCAGGATACTATGGTTACATATTACAGTAATGACTCAGAGCAAAATTCCTTTTCATAGGTCTGAAAGCCATCTCATGTAGACCATAGCAGAAAAACTCATTCTCTTGCCCCAGATTTGTAGCATGATAATTCTTCAAGGCAGTGTTCATCACTACTCTGCACTGCCTGCCTCCACTCTAATGGGAGAGAAAAGTGCACAATGACAGTGAGCACAGGGTTCACGTGTTTCCACACCCAGGAGATAATTAAAGAACGGGGTTTAATTAGTACAAGCAGTAAAACTACACATGATGTATGTACATACTGCCAGTAGAGATATTTTTGAAATACATATAAGGATGGAGTCCACATAGTGTCTTTTATCACTAAATCCCAACTGCAATACAAAGTCAGAAGTATTATCCCTGTAATACAGATGGAAAAAGAAGCAGAGAGAAGTAAAACAAACTAGTCTTTCAAGACCATGCAATAGAACAGTATTGGGAAAAGAAGTTGGCCCTCAAGTTTTACTTCAGTGCTCTGTTTATAGGCCATAAAAGGGAATCGATGCAGGTTTTTAATTACAATGCCTCTTCTAGAAAGGGAGAGTTCTGAGAAGGGAGCTCATTGAATGGGAAGACTGAAAGGTAATCCTACTGAACTAAACTTTGAATATATTTAGTTTCTCTCCTTTCAAAGACTTTCTGTCTCCTCCTTTGTTCTGGATTCTTCACCTAAATTGCAGAATCACTTCACCTTAAAATAAAAAGAGAACTACTGAAATATTTCAGAGATGGCTATGTGTGCATCTATGTATATTCCTCCCTCATTCTCTCATTATGAACAACATAAATTGGGACATATCAATGTGGTATATCCCTCTGATGCTCTATATTCCCTTGTCATGTGGTATCACAGAATCACAGAACAGTTGAGATTGGAAGCGTTCTCTGGAGGTCATCTGATATAAACCTCTGTTCAAGCAGGGCCACCCAGGCTGTCCAAGACCATGTTCAGGCAAATCCTGAGTATCTCCAAAGTACCCTCACTCTCACAGTAATAAAGTGTTTCTTGATGTTTAGGAGGAATCTCCTGTGTTTCAGTTTGTGCCTGTTGCCTCTGGTCCCGGGCACCATTCAAAAGAGGCCATCTACATCCTCTCTGCACCCTCTCTTCAGGTATTTATGTATATTGATGGGATCTTCTCCTGAGTCTTCTCTTCTCCAGGCTGAACTGTGCCAGCTCTCTCAGCATTTCCTCATATGAGAGGTGCTTCAGTCCCTTAGTCGTATTTGTAGCCCTTCACTGAATTCTTTCTAGTATGTCCGTGTCTCTGTTGTACTGGGAAGCCCAGAGCTGGGCACAACACACCAGGTGTGGCCTCATGAATGCTAAGCAGAAAGGAGGAATCACATCCCTTGACTTTGCCTAATAACATCCAGAACACCATTAGCCTTTCGAGCAACAAGACCTCATTTCTGGCTCATGTTCAACTTGATGTCCACCAGAACATCCCAAATCCTATTCTGCCAAGCTGCTTGCAGTCTCAGTGGGTGGCAGCATATATACTGGTTCCTGGGGTTGTTCCTCCGCACTTGCAGGACTTTGGACTTCCCATTTCTGAATTGCATGAAGTTCCCCTCAACCCATTTCTCCAGCCTCTTGAAGTCCCTCTGGACGGCAGCACAACCTCCTAGTGTATCAGCCACCCCTCCCACTTTTGTGTTATCAGCAGACTTGCTGAGCATGCACTCTGCCCACTCTGCCTTATCATCCAAATCCTTAATGAAGATGTTAAATAGAATTGGACCCAGTATTGTGCCTTGGGCTACACTGTTAGTTACTGGCCTCCAACTAGACTTCATGCTTCTGTATCATGTTTTTGTTACATCTGGATTGCTCTTCATTCCTACCTGTAGACTTTAAATTAATGTGGAAGACTTGAGAAAAGGGGTGGGAAAAAAAAAGCAACTTTCATATAGAAATTGAACGTGACAATTTTATTCTTCATTGCATTGTGTTTGTTATCTGTTGGACATTACTTCATATCTCCATTTGGTCCCTGCCTTCTCTCTCCATTTCCAGTTCTGTAGTGGAAGAAGAGACATAGATGGAGGATATATGACCTCCAGGAAAATCCCTAGGCGTCAGCATAGGCAGGCATACATGAGGAGGAGCTTTAAGATACTGTATTTTATAGTGAGGGTCTCAGCTGAGTTTAAGGAACAAGCCTCTGATGTTAGTTCTTACACATAACATTGCCTTGCTGCAACCTTTTATGTGTCTGAACTTTACAAAACCATCTTATCTGGTAGGAAATAGTATTAAGCCTCTAATGGTTTGATTTCAGAAATCTTGCTCTTATTGTACATATAATCAACACAACTGTGACTACCTGCTATCATCCTGAGTGCATCTTTTTCTCCAAAATACTTAACCAAAACAAATATTAACCTGCTTCAGAAAGGCTTGATGCTGATATGACATGGATTTACAGGAGCAGAGCTGGTGGAGCAGCATGAGAAATGTGTACTGCCTAGCTCTAGCTAATATTCTCAGTCTCCTGGTTAGTATAAGATTCCTAAGATATCTGAATGTCATCCCAGCTAAAAATTAGACCACTGAGAGAGTTACAGATCCCTGTATAGTCTCCCTTCCTCTCTGACAGTCATATTCAGTAAGCAAAATTAAATCCTAGCAGGTAAAAGTTGTACCATATTACGTCCACTTTGCATAATTTACCACAAAAGATGTAGGCCAATGGGAAATAAAAAGTCCAATGATGGCATTGTTTCAAAAGCCCTCCAAAACTTATACTACAAACTGATTTTAAAGTATTCCCTTTTTCTTCACAGACCTTTAAATGTGGGGTTTTTTTATGAAATAGATCTACTCATCAAGCACTTTTTTCCAGGCCTTTGGTATTTCCTTAAAAGCAACTGAAATATTAATTAAAATTTTAGTCACAGATAACACAGTCAGAAGGACACAGGATGAGATAATCTGACCTTTTAGATACACAAGCCATCGACTTTTCCTTGTAAACTGAATTGAAGCATTCCTTGTATGGCAAGTCTACATTGCAAGAGTATGTGTGGTACAGGGTTACCCAAACCAGTGCTAAACAAATTAGCCTGGCTACCAGCTGCTGTGTAACTATGTTAGCTGAGAGCTCCATCAAGGCTAATGAGTTCTGCTGAGAAGCAGGCAGCATTAACTCGGGTAAAGCACCCTGCTACTCTGGTATTCACTTACTCCTAATTTCATAATTTGGCTATTGTGCTGATTTTCAGCAGCTAAGGGTCTGTTACATATACTTTCAGTATTGGTTGCATGTATTCAGGCTTTGGAATTAAATCATACAGAATCGAATTTAAGTCTGCTCTGTGTATTTATGCATATGAGGTATAATGAACAGAATATATTTTATTTTAACAGCTATTTATCTCAGTGAAAGTAATTGTGCTTCATGTGAATGGAACTGTGCAACCTGAACTTACCTATCAGAATACTATTGAAGATAATGGGTCAAACTCGCAGCTTCCATAAATACACATACTAATGTATTTCCCAATGAGTGGCTGTAATTCTTTTTTGGTGGAAAAGATGAAGTAAAGCCTTTCTCATTCTAAGGTTTAGCCTTGCAGGGAATTGAGAATAGTATGTCATAAATTACTTATAAGCAGATGTAAGTTGTAACCCTGATGTACATACAGCTTGAGGACATCGTAAAATGCCAAATTTTCTGCTGGATGTTCTTGGATAGCCAGTGAGAGTAGAGTAAGTGTGCTATAGACCTTCAAGTCTGTTCTTAGCGTTTCTTTTGAAGGTTGTTGTATCACATGTATCCTGCATTTTTATCCCAGCTGAATGACAAAAGCTACATCTGCACCAGAGATCTAGCAGCAATATCTTTGTTGAATGTCTGCTAAAAGTGGTAAAATCTGGTGGTTCCTATATTCTGTGCAGGTCACAAATGAAAGCTGTTTAGTAGAAACTTCTTGGAGGCTCATATGTACTTAGATGCCATTTTTAAAAGGAAGAGCCTTTAAATGCAAATGTTCTACAACAGTTTTTTTGGTATTTGATTTCGCTAACTTTAAACTTCTCAGCAAATATTTTGTGGATCAGCTGAAAGGAAGCAGGTGCGAGGAGCATGATTTGTCCTGGAGCTGGTCAAGTCAATAGATTCTTATTGAGTATGTAGAACTAGCCTACAGATTCTCACAGAAAATGTCATTGACTAAAGAAATGACCACTATAAAGGACATTCCTTTAATGTCCTCCCCTGTTACACACACACATCAGAAATAAAATACCTTCCTATAACAATATATATATCCTTTTCAGTAACAGGAAAGAAAGACTTAGGCCATGAGAAATATTTAGTTATTTCAAATTTTTCCCTAGGTGTACTGAGATACTACAGTGACAGTGGTCAAACAAAGGTCCCATTAGATGCAACTGCTTAGTTAGATACAAAGAGACTTCTCTCCCAGATGGCTCAACCCCCACAGCTACTAAATGTTTGGCCTTACGACAAAATCTAAAGCAGTATGGGTGTTATATGCAGAAACATAACACTCCATGTCTTCCCTGCCTCAAAACAAAAAATCCACTTATATCCAAAGACAAAATCACACTGGCATGTATTTGAAATTGAGTGCTGAAAATCACTAGTATTTTTGAAAATGCAATTATGTGCATAGAAAGTGCGTGGGGGTGTAAGAGCTTGAGAGACAGAGCCACATGGCATGGCTGTTTGCAAGTCCTCCATGCTTTTTTTGTATTTGAATCCCATTTAGTTCCCAGAAACTGTTCTTCGTAATAAGTACAACCTACTCTGGGCAGTTCCAATTTGTCAAATTGAAAATGTCTCTAAGATTGCCATTTTTTTGCCAATATTCAAAGGATGTGCGTTGCATTCACATCTTGTCCAGAACCGTCAGTTGAATAACAACTTTCTGTACTGTAGCTTTTATAAGTTTGTCACAATAAACTTCAGTGAAATATTAGAATTCTTTTCTTGATCTCAAGCAATTTATGTGTTATGTGTTGAAGTGTTGAGAATAGATTAATTTTCAGGAGAGGGACCAAAGTAACCAGCCGTTCAGCTGTGTGAACTCTCAAATAGCACAAGCTGCAGAACACAACCATGCAGTCCCTTGTCAGGTCTGAAAACACCAAGTTAAGCAAAACCATACATTTTAGAAAGGCATCCTCTAGCTGGATGAAGGTTTCAAGTGTGAGAAATGGCATACAGTTATGGTCTCCTTTCCCCCATTAAAGATAACTGCAGTAGAATTCCTATTATGCACATTGCTTTCCCCTAGGGAAAGAATATTTAGAGAAATAAGGACAAATCAGGCTGCTTCTCACTCCTACATCACAATTCTTCTGCACAATTTTGTAAGTGCCTAGATATTGTAGTGATGGGCACATATAAATATCCAGAGATTGTTTCCAAGGTGCATCCAGCCTGTCATCAGCCTACAATGGCATCATGTTCTAGCAAGCTTCACTGGCTGAATGTAGGTAGCATGAGTAACAGAAACAATGCAGATGCGATGGCACAGGCTTTGTGCAGGCTTTGCCAATACAGAGAACATACACCCCAGGGCTCTGCAGACTCCCACCACTGGATGCCAGCCCAGATGCAAGCCTGTGCCACTTTATCTCACTGCTCTTGCTGCACAGGCTGCTTAGCTGATGGTGAAGTGTTGCAGGGCCAGGCTAAGGCTGTTCTGCACTTTGAGCAGAAGTCTGGTGGCACAGAGATTCAGAGCAGAGAAAATGAGCAAGCAGTCTTGTCCTGGGAGCCTTACTGACTGCATCTACAAGTGTGGCTGAAACAAGCAGCACCTCTGACTGGAAGGAGAGCTGGGAAGTAACCAGATTCCTCTCCCTCCTTTTCCTCTCATCTCCTTGCCACTGCCTACTTAGCTTTCTCTTGGTGGAGGAAAAACATGGACTAATGAGAGGGGACTCTACTACAGAGGTGACTGGGAAGCTGAGTGCTCAAGTGATAAGTGATGGTGCTGATGCTGCCCTTTAGGCTGGACTTGGAGCCATGCTAACTCTCATGAAAATTGGAGGAACTCTTGCTCTTGTTTAAGACTGATTTTTGCCCTAATCTGCTGCCTACTGCACAGGCATACCTTGATTAACCCTAAACATGCTTCATGCCACAGATACACCCATTTTGCCTTTTGTGGCAAAATTTTGCAGAAGAAGATTCTTATTTCTATGTTGCATTGAAGAAAAAATAGGTTCACAGTGCTGGTTACATTAACTGTTGTAAATATAAGGAATGTTTGAAGGGAATTTAATAATTAAGTTGATTTCAAGGGCCTATCAACAAGTCTGTCTGCACTTCAGCTCTATAGCAGAGACACTTGAGTAGACAGTGTTCGCAAATAAATGATGAAGTTGACAGATTAGAACATGGTTAAAATTATTATAGATTAAAACAAAGTAGGCAATAAAAATGCAAACACTCTGAAGCATTTTAATAAGACTACACTAAATCACACTCAAACAGCATTCAGCAACACATGCCACAGGGATTTGGGGCTGCTTATCCAAACTGCCTGGTGCAATATTGCCCTTTCCTCAACTTGTCTATAAGAAGGTTTATCTTTGCTGAAAGATTCAGATTTGCTACACTCTAACTCCTACTGTATGTTCCCTTAGATTACTCTGAAGAAGCCCTGTATATTTAGGCATTATTAGACATGGAGCTTGACCTGAAGTCATTTTAAATCAACTTCATTCTGTGGAGCTGGATGAATGTTTGGCACCATGGAAGTCATTAAGATTAAAATTCTGAATGGTGCCTACACAGTTAAGTCAATATGCACTGAGTTAAATGTGCACCACCTTCTTGTCAAGGAATTAAATATGTATTGCATAGATAACCATGGGATTTTAATTTTGGGTGGGCATTTTAGCAAATTATTTTGCAATTTGAACAGTTGCCAAACTCTTCTATGGCTCAAAACAGTGGAAGATTTTTGGATTTCCTTATAGGCTCTTTGGCAGGAGGGTCATTGATTGGGTTTTTTTCATTCCTTTTTTTCTCTGAAGGCAAAATCTGATCAGTTTATGATCTTTAACAACAGTCTTTGAACAGAGCTTGCTCTTTATTTCTCTATCATCACTGCTAGGTAGCAAACCCTGTACAAAAATGTTGTCCTTGATTTCTAATACCTGCTGCACACAAAAGCATTAGTTGTCTAATAATGCAGCACAAATATGGACAGCAGTTCTGCCAGAAATAATCTCACCATTTATTTATTTTTTTACTTACTTGCTGGGGGCTCTTGTTAGCATCTGGTGGTGAGTTACTTCGACATATTATGCAACAGCAGTCACGCCAAGCAAAGCAGCAAGTCAGTCAAACCCTGAAAGGCTCCTGCATGGTGACCATATCTGCTCACAGCTATCACCATCATTAATGGCAGAAAATGAGATAGAAAATGCACAAGTCAGGTTCTCCTGCCAGTCTGTGTAGGGTCTTGCTACTTATCTCATCCTTTAGGGTGGTATTTCTCAAACCAGTTGCTAAAAGACGGTTGACAAAAGGACTGCAACATTTTAAATGCTTCATCCCCACTCTTACTCCCATGTCTTCCAGGAGGAGGTAAACATTAAGTAGGAAAAACCAGAAGTAACAAATTACCTTCAGCATTCCAGCTGTTAAATGATTGTCAGTGTCATTACAAAAGATGAATACTGTTTGGTTTTTTTAAAAAAGCTTTTATTTCCTCTAGAATAAAGCAATGGTCTTTGGGGTTTAAAAATTAAATCATAATTTCAGGGGAGCATATCTCTAGAGCAAACATTTGGCAACCTGTTTTGACTAAATGTTTTTGAAATATCACAAGAGTATCCTAAAAGATCCACTGCCCCTCAACAGGTTTCTGATAGCACCTGGTGCACTGGTAACATTACTGTATTTCAGATGAAGCTACAGCCAATTCAGACTGACAGTCAATTTCAGGACCAATTATGTGTTTTAAAACCTTAGCATGGCTCTTCTTTTGCTGATGTAGCAACTTTCAAGACCATATTTGTCATAATCAATGAAGAATGGACTTTTTTCCTCTGTTAGTTTTCCCAAGAAGCCCAAATCTCCCTGTTTTCGGTTTGAGTGGTTCTTCAGGTTGCACACGATTCAAGTATTTGTGTTTTTAGCACTTAAAAGGTTCAGAGCTTCTGATGTGGTGCATATGAGTAATGTATCTCAAAGCCTTTTTTTTTTTTATGGGGATTCTAACTAACCAAGGAGATGAGTAAAGAGGAGTAGAGACATGTAGGTTCTGTGAGAACACTCCATTGTAACAGAGCAGACCACTTTGCTTTCATATGGTTGAAGGACACTTTCAATTTTGTTTTGGAATACTATGTCTGAAAAGCAGAAGTTACGGTTTACCTCGTATTATAAACAAATATAATGGTGATTTCCCTGCAGCCATGATAATAAAGAATCTTTGAAAAATATTGATTAGTCAGAGGAGAAAAACAGACTGAGGTAGTGAAAGGCAGAAGATTAATAAGAATTGCTATACAAAGAAATTTCACACATAATAATCCTGTTTTATTCAATACAAGTATGTCCATCAGCATGTTATAACGTGAAGCCAAGTCAAAAGGGAAATTTCAGGTTTGTAAATAACTGGTAAGTCTTCCCCATATTTTTTAATAAAAAAGTTTTTTCTTCTTTTTTTCTTAGTTTCTTTGTTCATATTGTGTAGTTATGGTACATTTGAAAAGAAGATGAGTTGCTAAGCTTTTAATACTTTAAGCACATGTTTTCTTAATAACAATATCCAGACTTTATTTAACAGTACATAAAGATACAGAAAGAAATTGTGCTGCACAATCTAATGTATTCACTTCAGGAAATGAGGAGATCAAGGCTGGATATACACCTGTTTCTGGTGTGTCCAGACTTTTTGAAGGCAATGGGAGCTCTGAACTTCAACACAAGAAAGCCTGAATTATTAGCTGAGCCAAATATTTACCATCATTAACATATAGATGTGAATTTTTTCTTCAGTTTTCACACTAAATCTAAAATTGGGAAGGGATCTAATTTAAGTTACTCTTGTCAACAAAATATTATTAAAAAACTGAATCTGTATAAGTTTTGGAAGCATTGGTAATTTGCCAGTTCAGGAGCTGTGTGTTTCAGTATTTTAAGTTCAGCAAACATGAAAACTGGTAATACATCCTATACTTACAAAAGATAGACTGCCACTAGAAATAAAATTGGCATGACAAAGCATTTTTGTAATTAAGGAAAACTGCTACAGATATTGTTCTTCTGAAATATATCGCTTGACTGTGAGGCTTCATTTCTATCCACCTTTTTCTTTCTACACATCCCTCCACCCACCCATCCTCACTCTTTCCTTTGGGCTGATCAGTGTCATTCTGTAGCTCCAAAGGCTTTTGCAATCACTTGGTGTGATGTAAACCAGTCCCTTATGAGAGCAGCTGTTAAGTTGTAGCTGCAAAGTTTCCCTAGCAGAGATGGACAGATGTCACCTGCGGAAAGAACAAGATCCAGCAACTCTCTGCAGCAATGCAGTGTGATGTTAAACACAGCTGTAACAAATGTGAAAGGGCTGCTCATGAATCTGCTCATGAAAGCAGCACTATATAGCTAATGGTTTTAATTCGGGCGAGTGCATCTGACAGTGAATGGTCATCAGTCTCAGCAAAACAGTAAGACAGGTTCAGCTTCAGCATGGGTCACAGGCCAGTTGCATGTCAGATGTGAGTGAGGGATAAAATGTGCAAGGGGCTAAGACGTAAAATTCAAACTAGCCCAGTATCTGAGATGAGGTCTAATATACAGAGGGATGGAGGAAAAAGAGGGTGTCAACTGGGGAAACAACTGGACTGCTGTTGTGATCTGTACTCCTTTTTCAAGTCTGAGGTATCTGCCTGGAAAGTGTAGGGCAGATGTCACAACAACCCCACTCTCACTATAATATTCTGGCACAGCAAAGCAATGTGTTTTCCCCTTGTCTCATTCTCAGAAATGACTGAATCTGTTTTTGACTGAAATTTTAAAACCATACGCCCACAAAACCAGCCTGAAGTAGATATGCTGCTTAGGAAGTTTCAGCACAGATGACTAAAGTTAAATTATGTTTAAAACATTTAGAGTAGGCTGAGGTGCCTTGAATGTTAGGAAGTGACACTCTCCCCACTAATAATTAAATAAGATTAATTACGTTGCATTTCCTGTGTGGTTGGCCTGTGGTCCATATTTGTTGATACTCCAAGCAATAAATACAGTAGTGTAGAAGATGCTGAGGAATGTTGCTTTTGCAAACTGTAGAATAAGTATAATCTTTTTTTTTCTAACATTAACTTGAGGAATAAAAGACTTAAGCTGCCTCATCAGGAGTCGTTTACCAAAGACTAGAAGCCTTAAGTGGTCTTATGGGAAACTGAGGCCTAAAGTTAAGTCTTAGGGTAAAAGGAAGATAAAGGATAAAAGTGCACAATTGCCAATCAAGTTGTTAATAGATAAAGGGGCAACAGTTAAGGGCTATTTAAGATGAACAATAGTAACTTAGAAAGATACTGCATTTTGCTTAGTAAGCTCAGCAATATTATTTTCTCCAAGGGGAAGCAGGAACCTGTCAGACATGCAATTACAAATTATTTTGTGCTGTTATTAAGAAGACGTCTCGATTAAGCCTGTAAACTTTGGAAGTACCTAATTCATAGGTAAACAAGGGAGGGACTTCTGCTGATGGGAATAGGGTATAAAATGCTGAAAACTCTGACCACCAGTGTGCCTACTTTGCTAGGACACCCGCTCTTGCAAGAACACATAATAAATTGCTGCTTCACTAGTACATCTACTGCGAGTCCTTTCTTAGGACCTTTGGCATTTCTAACAGTAGGGACTTGAATGACTTTTTAAAAAATAAGTTTCTTCCCTGAGAGGTAACTAAAAAGCTGATACCATGGGATTTGATGTTTATTGTCTATCTTGAGAGGAAAATTGAACAACAAGTGACAGGTATGATTTTTTTATTTTATTCATGCTAGAACATGCTCTGTTCTGATGTTGAAAAGAGTAAGAAAAGAACTTACACAGAGTAGATTTATTTTTTTTCTTCATAAAAATGATGCTTATTTTCACTTCTGTTTTCTTTTAAGTTTTAGTTGCCAGCTCTGGGAATTCAAGCTGTGAATCAAATTGCGGCTTAATACATCCTCCCAAGTATAAGGCTGTGCAACTCAGGTTGTCTCCTCATTACACATAGGCGAGTCTTGCTCTCAATGATGAGAGAAGAATACCACAGAAAATGTAACATCAGGCTACTATGAGTAATCAGATTAATCAGTGTTGGAGACAGTCAGCGGCAACTCAAAGAAAAAGAAGTGGTTTACATAGAGAGGCTTTTCACAAAAGTGCACACATTCCTTTTTATGTGCATCTGTCATGACCCAATTGCGGAACTACCCTGGGTAGCATGGAGAGTAGTGCAAGATTCAAAAGTTCCTTTGAAGTAAATTATGGTGAAACAACACCAAATGGACGATGAATTTGTTATTTTTGTTGGAAACAAGAAGCATTATGCATAGTTTGGAAAGCTTTGGTCTCTAATGCCTTGAAGATAAAAAAGTTTGTAAGAGTAGAAGAAAGAAAAGAGGAAAGGAAGAAGAGAGTGAGATATCACCACCCTTGGTTCCAGCGATGTCTTGCAGGACGAGTCCAGAACTGGTTCCTTTGTTGTGAATGCACACTGATCAGTAAGTATACTACTGTCCTTTTATACACTGAGGACATGGGTGGAGTGGCCAGGGCCATGTAACAAAGCAATTAACTCAGGAAACAACATCCCACTTTTGCAGAATTTATCTCTTCCTATAGTTAACTTCTTTATCTGCAAGGCCCAGGCTTCACCTTGGGACAGAGAGGAGCAGGGGCTTTGTCTCTTTTCACACCTTCCCCCCTCCAGGCCGGCCATTCCCACTCTCCACCCAGGTCACAATGTTATCTCATCACCATTCAAGGTTTGAGACATTAGTCCTTTAAGGAGCAGTTAGGATCCTACAGCATGTTCATAGATGGAGCAATGTATTTATAATGCCATGTCAGATGTAAGGAAAGAAGATCCTTCATAAGTTGTACCTAGCCCAGAGCAAGTGGGACAAAAGGGAAGTAATGGAAGAGAAAATAGCAGTGAATTTATAGGTGCACTCTGCTTTTCAGCCAAAATTGTCTATAAACTGGGTAATAAATACAACACACTATCTAGAAATGACTTAGTCTTTCATCCTCTGTTGACTTGAGATAATGTATCATTAGATCATTTCTCAAATATATAACCTCTGATTCTACTGTTGCTTTCTCGTGATGGACTTTACTTGTCCCAAAACCCACATCACACATATAGACCTTAAAGAAAATCTGTCTCAGGAAAGTTATGAGAAGATATTATTCATGTCATAGCAAGGGCAGATAAACACATCAAATGGCTAAATTTAAATATGGGAAAAAATTGTTGTAAGTAGTGGTCCAAGGTGGCTGTAGTCATCACAGTCTTCAAATAACAAACAGGTGTCTATACCACCAAGAGAATTCTCTGAACTGCTGTATTATGGACACTTGTATCACAGAATCACAGAATGTTAAGGGTTGGAAGGGACCTTGAAAGATCATCTAGTCCAACCCCCGCGTGCCAGAGCAGGACCACCTAGAGCAGGTCACATAAGAACGCATACAGCCGGGTTTTAGATGTCTTCAGAGAAGGAGACTCCACAACCCCTCTGGGCAACCTGTTCCAGAGCTCCGTCACCTTCACAGTGAAAAAGTTTTTCCTTATGTTTCTGTGGAACCTCTTATGCTCCAGTTTACACCTGTTGCCCCTTGTCCTATCATTGGACATAACAGAGAAGAGCCTGGCTCCATCCTCCTGACACTCACCCTTTACATGTTTATAAATATTAATGAAGTCACCCCTAAGTCTCCTCTTCTCCAAGCTAAAGAGACCTGGCTCCCTCAGCCTTTCATTATAAGGGAGATGCTGCACTCCCTTAATCATCTTTGTGTCTCTGCACTGTGATTTACTTATAAATCACTATAGACTCAGCCTTTTTGTTCAAGTTCTGCTGAAATCACTCACTGAATTAATCAGGTCTTCACATGGTGGGGAAGTGATTTTGGTAAAACTGGTGCTGTAGAGATCTGTGTCTTCAAGCTGACTTTCTGGAAGAAAAAGTTTACATGAAAATACAGGCCTAGGATAGACTTGGGTTTTATGGTAGACTTCATTTTCACAATAAAGATAGAAAGTACCTTGGTGCTATGATTTACTGAAAAGATAAACCTATGACCTTCTTATTCAGTTAGGCTGTACCAAATTGTTCAACTCAGAGAAAAAGATGTGAAGTTTGTTTTTATCTTGAGGTGTGAAACATGTTTTAAGATGCTGATGGATGTATGAAAACCACTTCTCTAGAAATCCACAGCCACTTAGAATATTTAGTGTTATGTTCAAACGATATATAATAGGTGATATATAAAAAAAATGCTAGGACTTTATGCAGGGTTATCCTGAAGGTACTAGCAGGGAGAATTGATATACTGAGGGAGTATATCAATATATAGCTGATTTACTGACTAACCAGAAAGGGAGCTCCTCTCAGCTGCAGTAAGCTCAACTTGTCAGTGCTGGAGGTGAGAGGAAGAATAGGGTCTTGCCTTTCAGCTCATCAAACTGTCTCAAAAAGAGTGATGTCCTAAGATCCAGCAATTGATTCCTTCTGAAAATTGGATTAGCAATATAAATACAATTCATTACAGCATTTGCAGTTTTCCTGCATTTATAGGTAGATACCTGCTGGTTTGTAACATTGGGTTTTAATGTGAATTTATCATCTGATTGCAGAGGTCCATTCCTGATTGCTACAAAACTGAGAACAAAATGTGTTAAGGAATTCAAAACTTTCAAGGAATCTTCTCTTTCGTATTTTATCTTTGTATTCCCACAGATATGTCACATACTTTTATTATTGTAGAGTGTGAAAAAAATATGTGCATGTATGCATGAGTATATGAAAGCACGTGAAAATGTGTCAGAAGACCAGAGTCTCAGAGCTAGATTGAGACTAGACTCTGTCTTGTAAAATTATTCAACTGTTAGTGCTCTGTTTCTGAAAGACTCCAGAGAGGCTGCATCACCACCCAAGTGTTGTGCCTCATTTGAATGTTTCTGCTGAGGTTCCACCTGTGTTGAGGGCAGGAGATGGGGAAGACTAGAGGAGACTGGCCACCATAGAAAACAGCTATCTGAATGGTGGGATGTTAATAATTCTTAGGCTGTTTTTTTTGAGTACAGAATAATTTGATTTCAAAAGTAAAGTATTCTGATGACATAGATAACTTTTCTGCCCTACATAGAGCTTTTAAACTTGACCTGAAAATCATTATCTATATTTACATAACCACCAATTACTTTTAATTAAATAGTGAACCTCAAGTTGTCAATCTTACTTTAGAACTTTCATAGATTCATTTTCTGTCATGTCTGTCTGATGACTGGACTAAACAACGACTAACTCAGTAGTAACTCACTGATTTACTGACTTATTTTGATAACTAACTTTTAGTCCTTAGTTAGGGCTCAGCTGTAGGATTTAGCTCAGCATAACAGGTTAGCCAGCAGCACAGGAGCCCTGCAAAGTGTACATATACACACTTCTGGTCAACAGGAATTCAAAATGTTATGAACTTCATTTCACCATCTTTTACCATTACATTTCTATCTACCAGCTTCTTTGCAAATCTGAGTATAAACAATCCAAGATCTAGGTCCTGTTAAAGTATTTAGCCAATGCAGTATAAACATGGTAGCAGAGACCTTTTCAGTGCCCAGCTCTCCAGGTGGTGTCCAAAGCCCTAAGTTTCTGTTCTCTGTAGAGTGCATGAAAGCTAACAAGTGGCTTTCTGAAAAGCAGACGTTTTGAAGATGGAGCTGTCTCTGTTAGACTAGGGCTTCTATTTACCTGTAATATTAATTAGCCACATTGTCAGCTAACAATTGAATAAAAGCATTTTGGATGCTTTACGTCTTTTACATTCTCAGGGAAAAAATCATAATACGAAGTTGACTTCTTAACAAGATGAATTGGATTTCTAGATTAACAGTGCATTAGAAGGGAAAAAAAAAAAGAAGTGTAATCAAATGCATCAGATGCAAACTGTAGACGTCATTTCTAGGTAAATTCCAAATGTACGTAGGAATCTGGGACTTGACCTTTGATCTTCTGTGTAGAGGAAATAGACAAATAACCTCTTCTACCTGAATCAAACCTCCATTACCACCTGAAGTAAAGACCTCCTTTAATGAAGAGTGGCACATGCGAGTTCCCAGTTCTATATTAAAATTCCTGATCTATGGCAAGGAGTCAGATGCATAAAATGAGTATTCATAATTTAACAACAAAATATCACAGAGAACTTGTGAATAAAAGATGAACAGTAGTAATTTTTTCCTTTCTGACACTACGCTATTAGCTGAATGACCCTTGAATTTTTGTAATATAAAGTGAGGAACAAACAAGCACAAATCATCCCAATGTATGGAAGTAAGATTGATTTTGGTTTACAGAACAGAATAACCTTTTAAAATACAACCAAGTAAAGTCTGTGTCTCGTATGGTTTGGTCAAATTTTTTTTCACTGTTCTTTGACAATAGATGCCTAATCTTCTGTTGAGCATGCACAGAGATTTGTGTCTATAATTTTACATAAAGTTAATGGGAGTTCTTCTGGAAACACCCATGCGTCACTGGACTTGGGTTAATGTTGACTGCTCATGACCCTGTGCAGATTCTTTAATGCATAAGAAATACAGACAAGCATTTTATGCTTGCTTGCTCATAGAAACGAGGCAGATTCTTTTTTCCCTTTTTAATCAATGTATAAAAGAAAGCAGACATACTGTCACCTCATCACCTCTGATTCTGGAAAGAAAAATACATGGAAAAAGATTTCAAATAAACACACATCAGTTGTCAGTGTGAGTCATCCTTATGAATAATGCTGATAATGAGAACGGTGTATTGTGTATCTAATCTGATATCTCTATTTCTGAAGTACATTATTCTGCTTTTTAAAAAATCTTTTCTTTAGCTATGTGGAGTTTAAAATGGCTGCATCATAAAGTTTCTTTGTGTATCTGTTACAGAAAAGGTATATAGAAGGCCAAAATAATTTAGATAAAATTCAGTATCTGAAGTATAATCTTGATGCAAATCCATCCTAAGCTGTTGGTAACTAGTTTGGTTAATACTCGTATAACTTTGAAATTCTGACCCAAAGATAGCAATGTGTAAAATCATTTGTTGCTATAACAAAATGTCAGTTTGGAACTGGTAAGCATTTAATCAGCTTTCTGACTGATACATTTAATGTGACGTCAGTGTTTTACTTGAGATACATGGTGAAGTGATTGATGGTGAATTCAGGAGAGTACAAGTGCCAGACAGAAAGAATCGGGTCTGTTTAGTGCCCACATTAGCTTGGCTCACATGAATAATTTGCTGTCTGGCAGAAAATGTTGAGTAACAGCCATTAACTATCCTCAGCAACTATGGATAACTTCCAGAAAAAGATCAGAAACCAATAAACATAGGTAGTATACACTAATATGTTAAATTTCTCATATTTTCTAGACTTATTTATTTATAAAAGCAAACTAAGTTCTCTGCTGCTTTTCCCCTCTTCTAATTAAAAACTATTTTACTGCATGCTTTTCTGTTTCCTATTTTCAGACTGTATTATTCACCAGTCAAGCCCAGATATCTCTCCCCAGATTAATGGAGGACACAGGGCACACACTTGAAGGAGAATGACACTCTCCAAGGCCAAAGTGTCACAGCTGGTGGACATGAGCTTGGCTAGACACAATCTGTGCTGCTCCTGTTTTAGAGGCGGATTCACCAGGAGAGAGGTGATATGACCCAAGGGCACAGTAGAAAATGGTTATGGAGTCAACAGCAGAGTGAAATTTCCTGGCTGTTAGCTCTGTACTGTCCTCTTGCATCACCTATTGCTTAGGGCACACAGAACTTCTGCAACCTGGTGGTCTCCCTTGCACTACATATGTAAGATAAAAGAAAAACTGTAGCAGTGCAAAGCCAAACATTCCAAAGTGAGGACATGCAGGAACTAAGGTATCCTTTACCAGCAGAATTAGATATCTTATGAGCACATATGTCTTTAATTATACCATAACATGTAGTTTTTTTACAAGATTCCCTAAAAATAAAGCAATAGGCACTAGATAGAATGCATGTCTTGCCACTGTGGCCTCATGTCTGCTTTGCAGGGGTCATTGCAGCTAGAAGGTTATCTACTGTTACCTTGATTAAAAGGCACTTAGTTACTCTTAACAGGGTATAAAGGAGCTGGGTGAACTAAGTCCTTATCTTTTTTTAAAGGCATTTTCAATCTCTAGCTGCGTTGTCCTAGTTACAGCTGGGGAGTTTGGGAAATGTACTGGTGAAATTGATTACTCAGACATGTGTGACTATGATTCATCTGAGAGATTGGAAAGATGCACAAGTTCTTCCCCAGCCCCATCATTTCTTCCTATATTACTTTATTTGAAACAAATCTTGGACAACACAAAAATAATTTGATTTTATTATAACCATGGGCAGAATAAGAGATATCCTTTTATACCTACCCATGACGGAATTGTAGGCTAAATACTCAATTTGAAACAATGGTTTTCCTCACTTCATTTGCTAACCATTTTGAGGACATTACATTCTCATTTCTTCCAGGCAATCATAGATTCTGGGGACTGGAAGATTTGTTATCGTAATAAAACAACAGGCCAGTTACTCTTCTTAACATCTTTTGTTTGGCAGTAACTAGTTATCAAGTACTCTAAGGAAACTTAAAAAGTGGATCCTTCAATTGAGAAACAATCTATGCTTGAGGGTTTCAGAAGATTTTTGCTTAACAGGTAAATCTAGCTTGTGGGATGGTACATCGAGGCAACAGTACTGCCAAGGAATTTGAGTCTTGTTTTCTTCCGAATAAGAGAGTTCTGGATGTTTCTGTGATGCATAAGCTTATCAGTTCCTTTTAAAAATCAGTTTAAGCTCTAGAAACATTGACACTTCATAGGTGTTATCGTAACTGATATATGAAAAGTACCCTTGAATTATCCAACCTTGTAAATAGTTTTCTCATCCTCTTCCTCCCAGGTCTTAGCCTTTTTCTGACTTAGACACTAAACATGCACTTTCCCACATTCAGGAGTGATGTGGGACATGACTACATAAGCTGTAGTTCCTGGCTTGTAGGTCTTAGTGGTGGGGTTTTCTGCATGTTTGTTGTGAGCTCCCATCCTGCAGTGTCATTCCCTCTGAGGGCAAGGGTAGTGAATAATGCAATGAGTAGGCAGTCTCTTTAAAGTCTTATTTTTCAGAGCAAAATCACTACTGGTAAAAAAATACCTTTTTGAAACCAAAATAAATCATGCTCATTTGTAAAGTGTCTGTCCGCCCTCTGCATGGGGACCTTGGAAGGACCAGCTCTCTCTGGGTTTCTCCCCCCCAAGAGCCACCTCCTATCAGCTTGTCTCCTTGCAACAGCTTTTGATCTGTCCTGGGCATTCCTCGGTGACTCACCACCACTTAATGGGGATTAAGATGTTTTTAATTGTTTATAATCCTTTTGACCTTCTGCCTCAGCTGAGAACCTGGAAGTGTGCCATTGCACTTCAAGCAGGAGCTGTGGTGTCTTAGGTCAAAGCAAGGTTTGTAGGCAGAGGTAATATTTTTTTATTGGACCAATTACTGTGGTTGGAGAAAATAGATAACTTTTAGGAACGCAAGGCCTTGTGCAGGTCTGGAATGAAAGCTTCAAACTTTAAAGATAAATGCAAGTAGAGAGCAATTACTCTGAACTTAATTTCTTTATGTTAACAGGTTTGTAGTAGGTCTGTTTGAGCTGTTTTTCCCCATCCAGCCCTCATGCTGCAGTACTGGGAGCTGGAGGGTGTTGATAACACACCCGTGTTATGACTGCCAGTGCTCACACAGCACCAGAGGCTGGGGGTTTAAGATGGGGGAGGGGATACAGCCTACCTGAGCTGACCAGTGGGATATTCCATACCATATGATGCCAGCTCAACTATAAAGAGAGAGCGCAGGAGGAGGATGGGGGGGCATTCGGCTTGTCTTCTAAGCAACTGCTACGTGTTCTGGAGCCCTGCTTCCTGGACTTGGCCGGACATCGCCTGCGGACAGTGAGAAAAGAATAACATCTTATCTATCATAACCCACCGCTCTCTTCTTTTCATCTTATTCTCTCCCTGCGTGCCATGCTGACGGAGGTTGCGGGGAGTGATAGAAGGGCTTGGTGGTCACCTGGTGCCCAGCCAGGGTAAACCCACCACAGTTCCTCCTTTGGCACCCAACATGGGGCCTGAACATGACGCAAATGGTATGGAATAAGGGGTGGAGATCCAAGAGGTTAAAGCCCCAGTGGTATGGAGGATGTTGGCTAAAATATAAATATGGAGAGGCCTGGAAGGTTGACTACATCACTCTCCCACAAACCTGCCAAGGTAAGCGTCACAAGGTTAGATTACCAGAAAGAAAAAGACAGCTGATACCTGTAAATTGGAGACAGTGTGTTAGCAGAGGGAGGTGTGATAAATTGTTAGCTCAAAATAATGTCTTCTACTTTATGAGGTTATTCCAGGAGTGTAGTAGCCTCCTAGAGGACACGACCATCAGTAACTATTCAAGTATGCTGTAGGTGTTATGTATGAGAATGCTAGAAAAACATGGAAAATAATTTCCTTTATCTAACTACTCCAAAATAATGAACTAAGATAAGAAGCAGACTAAAATTAAGTGCTTCTGAAGTTTCCTCATTTTGCAAGATTCCAGAGTGCTGTAAAAATAACCATGACAGGTACTGAACACAAGAACTGACTAACACAACAAAAGCTGCTCCAGCCTCTGTCTGAAAAAGAACCATTCAAACACTTTCAGTCAATGAAAAATCTGCTGACCTAAGGCACCCTCTCTGCTCCCAAAGCTGAAATCTCTCCCTAGAGGAACAACCAGATGACATACTTGTATATGAAGAATTACAATGACTTTGGCGACTCTTCTTTCATACTTCTTCTGTAACGAGCCAGAAATTAACTCCAGTACCACTCCTCTTATGGCAACTTCAGGAAGAAGACAAAAAAGCATCTTGGATTTGAAGTCTCAGGATAAAAATCCCCCCTTGGACCACTATATCAAATACTTCAGGAAAAGAAACAGAAGAGAAATAACAAACCAGCCATCATTACAATTTATTTTTTTCTGTCTCATGAAGGAAGTCTGTACTAAATTATAGGTAGTGTAAACATGCAGCTGGATGATCCTATATCTAATGAAGTCAAGGGAGACTCACCTAGTTATTGACCATAACTGCCTCCCCACTATAGTATTGTTATGTCTACTGGGAATGTCCCAAACCTGTCTACCACATTCCACTCTCTGATAGCATCTTGATTTGTGCTCAGTATGCCCCCAAGATTAATATCAACCTTTTGTGCTCTAGCCCATACAATTAAAAAAAGTCGTCTAGTTCATCCTCACCCTGTACATCTTAATGTCAGTCAATTTTATTAAGACAATAAGCACAGTATAAACATAAAGATAATTCCATAATATTTTGACTTTATAATGAACCACCTCAAAAAAGAAAAAAAGGAAAATGTAAAATAAAATTAAAAGGTTCTTTTATATCACTAAGCCTGTGTATCTTATATACTTTATATACTTAAGTGAAAGCTTTGTCATTTACACTGAAAACATTAATTTCCTTGTTAACTTTTATCAAATTACAATTTACCAATTGTGGTAAGAGACTTTCAGATAAATATGTTTGTCTGAAGACAATCAGCCACTATGCAAAAGATTGGGGCTTTTCAGAGTTCACATAATTTTCTCTGAAGAAATCACTCATGGAGATCACTTGAATTATTAATATTTTTACTTTACTGGACAGGTGTACTATATTGGGCATGTGTATATCATCTGTGAGTTAAAAGGACCTAAAGTACTGTCAAATATTATTGTTACCAGCCTAATCTGGGACCTACATAAACAATCATTAACAATTTAAAAGATCCTAAACCAAAATAAATTTTGTCAGAACCAGAACTGCTACCTTGATATGACACCCCAGAAACAAATACTCGGGGCTAGTACATACCAAAGAGATCGAGACACTATTTGAGCAGCAAACACTGAATTTGGAAACAAATATTCTCACAATAGCAATCATCCTTGGAGCCTTTACAAAACATTTCTGAAGCCAAATCACTGGGTCATATGCCTCCCTGGACAAATAGTGTTTTCCTCCTGAAAAAAAAATGTGATGTACCAGGATGAGCTCACACAGTGATGGATAGAAACACTCATCTTCCAGATGGAGATAATTGTCTCAATGTAGCCAGACCATCACTGAGATTTTTGATATTATTCAAAGTCACAATGAAACACCTCCAGAACAGGAGTACAGGTATCAGAAAACATCCTTCTTACAAATACTAGGAGATTAAGACTCTTTTAAGGCATGTTCTCATTTAACACCCTCTACTCCAAGCTAACTTCTCTAGCCTTGAAGAAGGATAAATATATTTTTCACTGTTCTCCAGGGTATTTAACAAGCTTACTGTCTCCACAGGTACTTACTGCTTTTTATTGTTTCAGACTGTCTGATGGATTAATTTTAGTTTTGCAGTTGCTATTTCTATTCCAGACCTGAAGAGGGGCTTGTGTATCTAATCACTTCTCTGTTGTTTCCACCTTTAACAAACTAGTCACCTGAAATATTTCTCTTCTCCCCACAAACTTCGCTTTACTTCCACTCTTAGACCATCATGGCTATACTACTACTTCTGTAATATTCACAGAAAAATGGTTAGATCTCTGTATTCATGATATTCTGACATTTCAGTTCCATGTCTGTCACGCAGACTGAACTCCTAAACTGAATTATTTATGGAATTACTGCTGGACTTGTGGGCTTCTGCAATCATTGCCTATGTGATTTGGGTTTAGCGTGCATAGGAACTTGAATGTTTCAGGGCCATCTCTTTGCCTGGGGTAGCGCTGAACAGCCCTTAGGCTGCAATGCAGCTCTGGCAGTTGACAGTGGTACCTGGCTATAGGCTGGGAAGCTCCGTCCTCAGAGCAGCCTGGGAAGTCAAACTCATTTAGTGCCTCCTGGAGCCACCAGCTGTCAGAAGCATGTTCATTGAAGAAGTAATGAGAAATTAATAAAATCTGGCATTTATTTAGTGTTTTCCTAAGTAACAAACACTATGCTGATATGAAGCTGGTAAAACTGCTGGTACAATCTCTGAAAGGGGAAAGCCAAATCCTAATTCAGCCAGAACCTAAAAAAAGAGCATAAAATTGCTACCTTTTTACCCAAATGGCTTGATCTTCAGAGATAATAGTCATTCACACCTCCCACTGAATTTGTTTTTTAGATATGGAAGTCAGAAGAAGTTGCAGGTGCTCAGCACCTCTGAAGATCAGGCCACCCACCTAGCTGACTAATTGGGAGGGGGAAGTGTTTGATGGAGGCATGGCAGCCTGCATCTTGCTGAAGTTCCTGATTTTGCCAGTGTGGGACAGGTACATGTGAAATTCTAGTAATAGTCTGTTGAACAAATTACTTCGCATCCCAGTGTTAATTCGTAGGATCACATTACCTCTCAAAGCAAGATTTTATTTTCCTAAAGAGTTCTCAGCACTAGATTAGTTAAATCAACTAACATACTTTTTCTTTTTTTTTTTTTTCTGTACACACAGAAGAGTTCAAAATCCCTTACATCCAGAGGTTTTTATAATTACATAAAACCAGCATTCAGGAGCTGTAGAGCTGCATGGTCCATATGAAGCTGAGTAAGGGAATAGAATAATGTGAAGAGAGAAGTGACAGCCTGACATAATGCAGGTCTATGATTCCATGTGACTTCTGTCTATTTTCCTGGGGACACTGAACCTCACTCCTTTCTTCCTTGAAATGGGTGGTGTTAACATTACTTTCACATTCCAGAGAAGGAAAATGCTTTTGCTGTTCAAAAGCAAATAGCCAAGAAATTTAGGAGGCATGTCGTATCCGTTACCCCTCCTGTCTGGAAGTGAGAGGTCTCCACCATTCATGTTGATCCTAGGTGTGAGCAGGACTGGGGCAGGGATTTTTCCATCAGAAGCAGTTTCCAACTTGGCACTTGGATCCAGCCAGTCTCTGAGCTTTGTGGCTTGGAGAATGTAATAGAAATTTGATGTGTTGTGTGTAGCTTTTGATGATGTAGTTTTTTGTGGGGTTTTGTTTGTTTTATTGGTTTACTTGTTTGTTTTGTTTTAATACTAGTCAATTTGACTGTCAAGGTTTTTAACAGTATCAACAGCAGTAATTTAACTTGTGTTACCTGTTGTGGATGGCTTATGTAATGTTACATTTTTATTTATGTGCAAAGCATCCAACTGCCAAGATCATTAGCATTATATAAATTACTAAATTAAATAACTTATTGAGAGGCTTTTCAAGGGCTCAAAGGAAATTCATTTAGTATAGCTCAGGTAAGAGCAAAATGACATCAATAAATTGATTAGGTTATGATTTCCTTTCAAAGCAAATTCCATACAAATACCATCTCCTCGTAGGAGTGTGTAGTTGCATCCATAAAAGTCACTGCCCCTTGTTGCTAGATTTTTTATATATGAGAAAAGAAAGGCAACACCTGCTTTAAAACACCTGTTTCCACTCCAGGAGACATTATCATCTCTATTGTACATAGAGAAGTGAAATGATTTGCCCAGTGTCAGAAATCAGTTCCTGAGGCGAAAGTTGACGCCTACCTTGTGTGTCATGGCTCACTCCTTCTTCCACGTGGTTTTCTTTCTTATGTACACCCTCTTCTTCCTTTACAAGGAAGCACATATAAATCAAAGTCAACCCGGGGCTCTTTTTTATTGCAGGACTACAAGCAGTTTTGAGGTTTTCTGAAGTTTTGAATTTGAAAGAAAAATTATGCTACCCTTCACGTTGCTGTCACATTAAAAGGGTGTAGAATCAAAGCAATTTGTGGAATTACGACTCTGGGTTCTCTGAGAGCTTATAAAATAATGATGTTTTTCTAAACACTGCTACAACCCACTGTCCAGTTCTGCTGGCCATACAAGGGTATCCAACATGTTTTAGCTGATGTCACTGCTCCTTATCAGATCTTTACATGCTAGGACACAGTAGGATTTGGAAAGAGAAATGAAACTGTAAACAAATCCCACTGTTCCCAGATGGCATGGCTTAAGACTGTCATCTCCATCTTGTCAAATCTCATTTGTTTACTTTAGTTTAATGTTACATAAAATGCATATTTAAGAATTTCACATTTATGGAAATAAGAAGGAAAATTTGGTGTTTGGAAAATTACACCACCCTGTATTAAAGATGGGAAAGATCCACTAGTAGCTATAACAATAGAGTTTGTGTGAATTAACCCACTAGATATTAGGAGATATTTCATTTAAAAGGACACATATAGTGGAGAAGAAACCTGTCAATGAAAGGTAGCCAGATATAAAACGTGATGGAAAGTCTTGATTGCAGTCTTTATGGACCTCAGCTATTAACTATGCTATATAGCAGTGCAAATAGCTTCCCTGCAAAATTGTGAATCAGCTTTGCGCCATTAGAGGAAATATTATGTGATATTTTGAATTAGTCTTTAAAACGAACCCTGCTCAGATATGCTCATACCAGGGATAATAGTAGAGCTCTGTATGAGATGGTATTCATTCAAAGAAAATAAGAGATAATGACCATGATCGTTTCAATAAACCTACGATTAAACCACACATAGATACATATGCCAGACTAAATGTAGGTTGACAATGAAACCAGCCATGGTGCATGGTGTGAAGAACATAGCTGTTAGAACAGCAATCAAAAAATGACTACCTTTAAAAAGTGCTGCCAGATAAGTGGAGAAAAAGTATGGGCACAGCATATCTGTCACATTAGGTCACCATTTGTTAATATCTCTTTGAATGGAGTGTTTGGAAATGTAACTATACTTTGTAAAGGAACTGAGCACAGAAGTTCTTCATTTCTTGCTTAGCCTGATTTAAACAACAGCAGGGACATTGTGCTTATGGGTGCTGCAAGATGAAACAGAAATATGCTGAAAGCCTCTGAAACAATTCTTACACTGTACAAGTTGATGAGGGAGGAAAGCCAGTTTCTTCCCACAGTTTGCTTATGGTGTCAGGTATGAGGTTTATGTCACTAGGCATTCAAATGATGCGGATAAGTTAGTCAACATCTTGTTTCGATCTGTCTTTCCAGAGTGGTACTTCTCAAGCATTTTGGAAGTGTAACCTTCTTTTGGTTTGTGCCTGTTCACCCCTTTTTGTTGGCAGATGCTCATCTTCAAGGCAAGGTAGGTGGGAATTGGCTTGAATTATTGGCTGGAAGCACTGACACCAATTTGCTCACTCTGGTTAAGCTGAGCTGCTGCTGGCACTTAGAGGTAGTTAGCAGCTATCTAGCTAGTTGAAACACTTGCAACTCAGAAATAAAAATCTGTTCATGCTAAGAATGGAACCGCTACCAGCTTAGGAGAAAACTGAACTGCTACAGATATATCTCATCTAGCACTCCATGAGCTATTTCAGCCTTTATGCAGTTACTTATCCAGGGCAGTTCTGGAACTGAGGTGTAGCCATGGGAATTACAGATCTGGAAGAGACTTCCTGGACCATTTGCTCTAACAGAGAGGTGGTTTTGGCCATTTCATGCACTTAAGAGCTTATGTTCAGAGACAGAAGTAGTTCTTTTGCTATCAATGGACAGCTACTCCCATACCTTAGCATTAGAATCTTATTTCTAGTTTCCAATAATTTGTACTTGTGCAAGTGCTCCAAAATTATTCTCAAACTTGGTTTGTTTTTTGGTTGTTATTTTTGCTTTCCTGCAGAACTTCTCTTTCTTCTCCCATAAGTATTTCTAAACATGCCCTCTCTACCTTCACTTTGCTGACATAAATAGATTACATTCTTCTGCCATATTCTCCTGTTTTTACACACCCTCCAACATCAGTGTTAGATCTCTCCGACTTTTTCTTGGACTTGACTGGACAATAGAGATAGACTTCCACAGGAGATCTCTACCTTTTTAGAACAGTCTTGATATTTTCCTATTTCCACTGGAAACACCACATATGTTATGACCTGAGGTTGATTTTCACTCTTTGTTAGTTGGTTACCTCAGTGAATCATAATTATTGGTCGTCACTTGGTAGTTCCAGGACTTTGTTTGTCATTTCCCATTTGGGAGTCCAAAGGTACAGCAGAGTATCTTACACGACCTTATATTTGGTCAGGTAAACTTCCAGATGTCAGCAGCACTCAAGAGGAAAAGAGCTTATAATTAGGGAACTATGGTATCAGATTTGATGAAGGATCAAAGAGATGTCAGTATCATCTACCAAATATGTCTTGAAGGACTCCGGTCAACAATAATGACTTGTGCTATGTTAGACAAAATGTTGCCAGAAGGTCAAGGGAGGGGACTCTCCCCCTCTACTTATCACTGGTGAGATCATACCTGGAGTGTTGTGTCCAGCTCTGGGCTTCACAGTACAAGAGAGACATGGATATATTGGAGAGAATCTTGCAAAGGCATACAAAGATGACGAAGGGACTGGAGCATCTGTCCTGTAACAAAAGGCTGAGAGCTGAGCTTAGCCCAGAAAAGGCCCAGGGGGTATGTCATCAATGCATATAAATACCTGAAGGAAGGGTGCAAAGCAGACAGAGACAGGATCTTTTCAGAGGTGCCCAGTGACAGGACCAGAGGCAATGGGCTCCAACTGAAACACAGGAGGTTCCCTCTGATCATCAGGAACCACTTCTTCACTGTGAGGGTGACCAAGCCCTGGCACAGGTTGCCCAGGGAGGTTGTAAAGTTTCCATCTTTGGAGATATTCAAAAGGTGTCTGGCCACAGTCCTGGGAAACTGGTTGTTGGTGGCTGTGCTCGAGCAGGAGTGGTTGAACCAGATGACTTCCAAAGGTTCCTTCCAACATCAACCACTCTGTGATTCAGTGATTGTGTGACTATAATAAAATTATTCAAAACCACCCTCCTCTTTGAAGGACAGATAGTAAGCAAATTTGGGTTATGTGAAATACCTCCTGGAAAAAATGACACCTACAACAGAAGAGAAATATTCGAAAGAAGGACATTAGAAGTAGTTGACATTAGGCTTATAGAACTTTTTGCAGTAATGTCTATAGATAGATTGCATCAAGTATTACAGTCCAAATATTTTTCTACCTTGCTTATGCTAAAAAATACAGCATGTTACCTTCCTCGGGAAAATTATTTTCAATTTAAAATATATGTAAGCCATATATTGAATTGTCCCATTTGGATACTTGGATGAGTAGTAAGAAGATGCAGAGGGAATGATGGGCTAGAGAAGCAAAGTATGTGCTAAATGTTTCTTTGTTTTGTTTTCATATTCTGATAGCTGCCTGCAAACCATGGCAGTAGCTGTATCTGAGCTGGTAACTTTTGGAAACAATTACAGATTATGGGAATATTATTTCGTGTTAATAAATCAGACTCATGAGGAGAGCATGAGACTGGAAAATTTGAATGTCCATAGCTCAGTGAAGGGAAAAGCATAATTGTATACTAAGTGCAGCTGTTGATACAGAAGATACATGCAGCACAACGCCTTTGAGAACCTATGTAGGGAGAAATTGTAGATGTTAATCTGAAACTCTCTATAATTTAAATTGTCTATAGTACTCTAGTACAAAGCTGTAGCTAAAATAGCCCTCAAATAACAGAATAACAGAGAAACTAAAAATCGGATAACGATAGTCACAATTTTATATAAATCCGAGAGAATTACTGAAATCAGGCCATGAATAGGATGTGGTTTGGGAATTGAATTGGAAAAGCTGAAGTCTGGGAACCAGTGAAAATTTGCTGTTGTGAAAATGTGTCCAATCAAGAATAAAATCTATTAGTGCTCCTCTTGCAGTGTTGACGGATCCCCTCTCTTCCATGCTTCCACCCCAGATACTGACAACTATCAGCATCTTCTTTTAAGTAAATAAATTTTCAGCATTTTGTTAGAGTGCTTGAACTACAGATTAATTGTCTGTGGTAAAATATACTAATTCTAAATCCAGACTGTATCTCAATATTCAGAGTTTTGATATACATCTTTCACTTATACATGAAGTTCAATACTGTCCAAGGAAAAAAACAGGGCAGGCCTGTAATTACACATAGCAGCTATGTGTGGATCTACCTCAGACCATTTCAGAAGACTGCTAAATGATGTTACCACAGAGAGTGTTTTTCTTACTTGGCCAGTAACGGAGCTAGTAGGAGAAACCAAATGCTGTGGATCCCTTCCTATTGCAATCTCTCTGCTAGCCTGTTTAGGTGCACAAAAATGAAGTTGCACAGGAGGAAAGAATGTTTTTTCGTCTCAACAGCATAGTAACTTTTATCAAACACATCTTGTTTAAAAAATGTTTAAAAGCGTGTCTTTCTCCAAATCTCTAAAGTTGCAAAACTTTAAACTACCACTCAAACTGCAGTGAAAACTATGAAGAGTAACTGTCACTCATAGTGAGGTTATGTCAGATCAGATGTTGGAGAGTGCTTTTTATGACCTGCTTGTGGCTCATAAATATATTTGGAAAATAAGTAGTTTGAAGACCAATTATGTAAGTATTTTTTCATTAAAATACATATATCTCATGCTCTACTTCTAATTATGAAGGACGCTTGCATAAAAAGAGATTTTAGCTCCTTTGGTCATCAGGTTTTGCTCTTCACATATCCATAACCAGCCAAAGACTTCAAATTTGATTTCTGTGACGACGAGGTTTAAATACAAAACAAGAAAGGATTATAAAATACAGAACATATCTGCTTGATAGTTTCCTGGATGACAGGTGTCACAAGCTGCTGAAGATTAAATTGTTGCTTGAGAGAAGGCTTATGGTCTTAAGAAAGTATTGTCCCTTAACTTGATTGTTTTGCAAAAAAAAGTGTTTTCATTTAACATGCTGGACCTATTTTCACATTCAATCTGATGTCCCTGGTTTCTTTTTATCTTTCCTTTTAAACCACAAATGTAGCATAATTCTAATTTCCTTTACAAAATGCAGTAGATATGCTTGCAACCCTGAGGGCATATGGCTAGCCATAAAAGGCCACAGAAAATACTTCTGTTAAAGAGGGACTCAGAAGAAAACTGGCTCAATTCCACAGCAAATCTGCATAATAGAGCCTAAAAGAGGGAAACACCTTCTCCAGATGAAATAGATCAGCAGGCGTATTGAGTTTCATGCAGACACAGGATAGTATTACTTTGAGGAGTAATTCCTTTTTATGTATTTTGCACGAATGGAGTATATTGTCTAATATTTTTATTTCAGGCTTCACACTTTGTTTTATGAAGCACACTGAATCATTACCCTTGGGGGAAAGTTAGCTTCAGTTCCTCACTGATGGCAATTCAACGAAATTACTTTGAGCAAAAGGTGAACATTTGTTAGCAACACAGAGGAACTTAGGTGACACTTCTGTAAGATGGCATTTATACCTACTAAATCTTTCTTATGACGCCAATTGCTGGCATGTAAACTAAAACTCCACCTGCTGCAGCTGGATTCATGTCCAACTTTCTGAATCAGACAGGATTTCCAGAAATGTGACTGACAAATGAAGCATAAACTGTGTTCTGTTACTCATCCTACACTGTAATGGGTATATTTAAATATACTTCTTTCTTGGCCTTGTGTCTGTCTGAGTCACTCAGGTGGATAAATGGCTCTATCAAGACATACCTGAATGAGAAAGGCAGCAGTTGTGTAAATCTAAGCATATGTCCACATTAACAGATGCAGGTGGATGCGAAAGCTGATGTGAACTCTCTAAGTTGTATTACTAGTGCAATATGTATAGATAAATGTAACATGACTCTGCTTTTAGCATAGGCAGAATCCTTTCCTAGCATTAGTCAATGGTTTCCCTGCTAGATGTGGCTGATTTTCAACACACACATACCAAGGCTGAAATTCTCCTACCTTCCTTCAGCTGAATGGTTGGGCAAAGAGGGTCAGACACAAGGGTAAGAACTTAAAAACTGTCATGAAGATGTTCTTGAAATTTGAGGACAGGGATATCTGAGATGGAAACAGCCAAATCCATTTGGGAGGAAGCAGTCTGTATGGGACAGGGAAGAAGAGGAAATTGTAGTGATCAAAATGAAAGCAGATTGAGAAAGGGTCCTGAGCTTTTTTGTTCTGAGATAAAGACAAACAGCTGGAACTTCACTGGGAAAGAAAAAGACAGCAAGATTAGGAAATGGCTGGATATTATTACAGAATGGGAGCAGTGTTTAGTCAGACACCAGGAGGAGAGGTGATGTTGTCATCACAGTCGAAAGGTTGTCTACAGGAAAGAGTGGCAGGTGGAAAAACAGAGATTGATTTTAAGGCCATTAAGCTTAGAAATTTCAGATGCAGGCTGAAATGTTGATTCAGTCTCAGAAAAGGAGCTCCAGGTTGAAGGAGCTGATTTATGAGTACTCAGCAGAGAGGTATAGAAAATGATATTAAAGAAGCTGAAAAGACATTTGGCGCTTCTGTGCCTTTATCCTGTGTTACAAAAGACCTGGGAGAATGCCGTAAGTCCTTACAGTAACAGAGCCCTGGCCTGTCCCTTTGCCAGAACTTTGCATAAGACTGAAGGTTCATTTCAGCTGTACATGGGATGGTTTGGAGTCCTCTCCTTATTGAGAGATACAATATACCATCGTACTTTGTCAAATGCATTTTATATTTCTGGAATAGGTCAAATCCTTTGGAGAGAAGTGAAGAAAAAGAAAGGCTATGCAATCCTAGTCTATTTTACAAAAAGTGTTTACAATCTTGAGCAAGGAAGAAAAGAACATTATATTTTAGGACTCCTTCTAAACACACTCCTGGTAACAGACTACGAGCTCAGACACCATATTAATATTAAAAGAGGTGATGATTTTAGCTTATTCATTATCAAAGACTAACTGAAATAAAATAAAACCTTGTTGGTTTCACTTGTATCCATCTGTCAATCAAAAACACAGATGAAAATGCACAAAATGTTCTCTATGCTTATATGCTTTTATGATAATGGAAGTATATGCCTAGATGCGTAAATCTGCAGCTGAATCTTACCTTATTCAAGATAAAGCAGAGGATTTCAAATCTTCACTTATTTATTGTGTCTCTCAAACAGTTGTTCCTTAGCTCCAAGCATTTGCATGGTCACTGTATATATGCATTTACACCAAATAGCAATGGAAATTTTTTTAGAATTCATAGCAGTCCTACAAAGCACTTCTATTTTGACAAATTTGCCTTTTTTTTTTTTCTTTTTAAATTTAATATAAAAAGGATTGTTCAGAAAACACTAAACCCATTTTGGCCATCTCTGTTTAGATTCCTGAGTGCTTTACCAAAAGACTCAGTTCAGCTGTAGGGTGGCACAGCATTATTCCCACAAAAGACAAAGATTTGGTCATAATTGTCACCCAAGTTAATGATAGTCAACAAGCAACTTACCCAAGAAGTGTTCACACTCATAGGGTCATCCTCAACCTGAGCACACACATGGTGTGACCCACTGTGCTGTGAGATTTTTGTTAGGATCCAGTATACTGTGAACTGGAGGGATGCATAAAAACATACTGCTGCCCTTCTCATGGGACCAGTACTCTGCACAGAGGAAGACTACTGACGCCCATGCAGATACTGCACTCAGTATTTGTGCTGGCCGTCTTCCCCATTGACCTTCAAGCACAATGAGAGAACAAATTCTCAGGGGTAGAAAGCAATTTAAATATATTTTCTTCTCCTTATGGCATGAGAGGAAAGAAACTCGTCAGGTTTCAACTAGCTCAAAAAACCAGACACGTCTGCTCCTGTCATTATCAGCTCATAAGATTGAGGATTCCCAATCCACAGGAACCGAGGCAATAGAAAGCTGCAAGGGAAGTATGCATTCTATAAGCACCAGAGAAAATCTAGTTGCATTTACGCTTGTTATTTTCTGTAATCATGCAAATAGCTGATAAAATCAGGAGAGTCCTCACGTTGTTTCTTGAGTAAGTGCAAAGAGGTCAATGGAGTTAGATGAAGAATTAATTTAGCCCACAAAATTTTGAGCATTTGCCATCTGGTGAGTAAAAGGAGTATGGTTCTAAAATGAGCTTAGAATAATGTAATTTATGGGCCAAAAAAGGACATGCACTATATGGATATAAAGAAGTTCTAGTTAGGAAAGAAAATCATAATTGAGACCTGTATACAGAGAATGTAAGGTAGAAAAAGAATGAATTATAATTGTAATGAAGCTTACCCAGATGCAAACCAGGGACATTCAGCTTCCATTCTTCAGACTATTTTCCAACTAGAATGTGCTATAAATTAACAACTGTTATGAGTAGGTGTTCCAGCCTTAGAAATGTTTAGGAATGCTTGCACTGTTTTTGGCTGAGATAGAGTTAATTTTCTTCAGAATAGGTAGTATATGGCTATGCTTTGGATTTGTGCTGAAAACAGGGATGGTTTAGTTACTGAAGAGCAGCATTTACACAAAATCAAGGTATTTTCTACTTCTCACTCACCCCACCAGCGAATAGGCTGGGGGTGAACAAGAAGTTGGGAGGTGTTGCTGTTTATACCGGGAGTGGAGAGATGCAGCAACACACAAATTCAGCCAGAGCAGGCAAAAGAAGCAACTTTATTAAATTATAACCCTGTTTTATATACCCTAGCCCCATAGGGCGATTGGTCAGTGATCACCCATCTCCTAGGGTGATTGGCTAAAGTTCTACAACAACTATTTCAAAATATTTTTCCAATGTACCATAAACAGAACTTAACAAAACACCACGTGCTAGTCTAGATTACAAAAAACATCCTACTGTTTTTCATAACACTGGTGAGAAGGGTAGGATTCTCACTGAATATTGTGAGAACCAGAGAAAATCCCTCTGCTAGCAGCTTTTTAGCATCCACAGGGAGGGGCCACAGCTGGGACAGCTGGCCCCAAATGACCAAAGTGATATTCCACACCATATGATGTCATGCTCAGTATATAAAACTGAGGGAAGATGAAGAAAGTGAGGGATATTTGGAGTGATGGAGTTTGTCTTGCCAAGTAACTGGTACACATGATGGGTCTTTGCTTTCCTGGAGGTGGCTGAACACCTGCCTGCTGATGGAAAGTGGTGAATTAATTCCTTGTTTTGCTTTGCTTGTGTGTGCAGGTTTTGCTTTAGCTACTAAACTGTCTTTATCTGAACCTACAATGTTTTCTCATTTTTACTTTTCCTATTCTCTCCACCATCCCACCAGGGGGTGGGGAGGGAGCAAGTGGCTGGGTGAGGCTTAATTGTCTGCTGGGGTTAAACCATGACAATATTCTCTCATTTATTTTCTTCAAAATGCTCTGATTTATTGAAATGAAAAACTTTTACAGATATGTGTCAGGTATGACAAAATTTTTATTGCCTGAGGATAGAATTTCCACTGAAGAGAACTCACATCCTGATTATATCCAGTGGATGTTTCAAGCAAATTTATCATGAACCTACATTCAATTCTCCACTCTGCTTGGTTTGAAATGTCTGTTCTTTTTCCACTTCTGTCCATGAAAACCCTACTTTTCATATTTATGAGGAAAAACATATCTGACACTTCATAATTTTCACAAAACACCAGAATTCCTCTATTTCTACACAAACTTAAAATACCTGGTGGCAACAGTATCTTGTTGCTAGTGATGCATTATAACATAAAAAACATAAAAAGAGAGGCAATTATTAGCTGCATATCTCTTACTCATTAAAAAACAATCAAACAACAATTTCAGAAAAAAATATTACTTGCCACTTACAACCTGAAAGCAGTTCTGGCTGTTGATGACAACAAAAGAATTTCACTGATGTCTTAGTTAGAAATGATTTCTAGGAAGTACACAGCTTTTTCCACAATACATCGCAACATCTTCTATAACTATTTAAAAATGTATCCACCACATGATGAATATGAACTATTAAGAATGAATTTTAAGTAAGGTATGAAGTCAAAAAACATGTGTGCAAATGAAGAAGGGGTTTTAAGTATCCAATTTTAACTTTAAAACTGCTGGTTTTCAGATATTTCTATTCAGAAGATATAAATGAACTTCAGAGTTAATCACACTTCCGTGCAAGGCAACACAAAGACAGATCATGGTCACACTGCTAAATTGAAGAGAGACAGGTATTGATCACTGGTGACCTTCATGTGTTGTAGAGGTATCTCCTTAAGGCCAAGTAGATTGGCTGATAAAGCCCTTGGCTCTGTGTAGTGTCCTCAGAGTCACCTGTGAGGCTCCAATGGCATTTCTGTGCCACTTTTGTACATTTTCTAGCTTGGAGTTTCTGGGACACCATGAAAGCTGTGGTGTGGTCCACCACAGGGGTTTCTATATTTCAAGACAGTGAGTCACGCATGGGATTTCTTCAGGAGATGTGGAAGGAGGTTCTTGAGATTGCAAAGGCTAAAGGGGGACTCTTGGAAGAGAACTCTGGCAGAGGACCAATCTGGGCAAAGTCACATCCCCACTGCCTCTTGAGAGAGGTCTGAGTGACCTCTTGCCCAAACTATGCTTGTGTAGTGCTTCAGAGAGAAGTCCCACTAGCTGGTGGCCTTCAGGAAAAGCCAGGGAGCAAATGGAGGATCCAACACTTAGGTCTCCTCTTTGGTCTCCTTTCATTTAGCAGTATGTAATTAAGAAGCACAAATAAAAAATATATGAGATTTTACATTCTCAGCTCTCTATTTTCATAAATTCAATCAACTGTTGCAGATTGCACACATGTGAGGATGAAATAAGGCAAATTATGTTTAGAAGCTGAGATCATAAGTTCATTCATTATGTTATTTGGTCCTGTCACAGCCTGCGAGTTACGTGAGTGTTTTGCCCAAAGTGTTTGAAGACCAGGTTCATTAAGAGCTAACATTGTATTCATTATTGTAAGATATCTTTTCAAGATTGTTCATTTTAAATATTCCATCTCATTTTCTCTCTCAGAAGAGTGTAAGATTTTGTCATGGAGACATATAGAAGTAATATAAAAGTAGTGAAAAAAACCAGAAAGCACCTGAAAGAGATCTAAGAAGTCCTTTGCTTTATGGCAACATCAGCTGTACTTAACTCATTCCTAACAAGCATTGTGTAACCTGCTCTTTGAAGTGTCCCGTGGCATAGATTCTACTATCTTTTTCCTTCTGGGAAGCTTTGCTATTTAATCTAAATGTTTGTTACAATTTCAGCTCACTGCTCCCTCATGCCCTCCCTGAATCGATGTGGAGAGCTATTTGTTCCCCTCCTACTAGCATCTGCCCATTACAAAAGCAGAAAAGGCTTTATGATACGTATCTCGGATTTTCCTGAGTGTTTTCTATCTTACAATCATGGGCTGTGTTTTTCTAGATCTATCTTGAAGCATGGAGCTTTCTGAGCATAGTATCCCTGCTGAAGCCTCATGGGTGCTGACAGAAGTGTAGGGTTTATTTATGTGCGTTATACTTGACATTCCTATTTATGATTCTGCACTGCCACACACACACACCCCACCCAGTTGCCCCAACCGCGCACCCACCTGCACTGTGCACTCGGCCCCTCCTTCTCTATTTGCTCG
>WTSP01027117.1:87535-105489 GCA_025331215.1 Actenoides lindsayi | reverse complement strand
ATCATTAAAAAAAACCACTACAAAGTACTTTGAAACATGGAAAATAAAAATAATTTTAAATTAATGTTTCAACATTGTTTGAACTTGTTCCTCATTTTTCTTTTGGCATTCAATTACAAGAAAATTAATCTGAAGAGAGGAAGGTAGGATAGATAAGTATCATCTTCATCCATCTTTTGTATTTCTTTTGGCATTCCATTCAGCTGGATTACTCACCTCCTCCTGAATTTCCCATGTAAAGAAGTAAGTTAATTCTTGGCTAATCCTCCTGCTTGGCAGGTTTAGCAGGTTTTCCATGCTGTTCATTTTACTGCCTTTTCCCAGCCCCTTTCTATGAGAATAAACTGGATCATGTGCTGCCATCAAACAACACGACGCTCGTCTTCTTTTCTCCATAGTTCATTTATGAATTTCATATTTGAAAGGTGAATTGAATTAAGTGGTGACTTTCATAAAGGCAGTGCCTCCAGGCACAAGCTTGAATTCAGCAAGACAGTCATCTTTGAAAAACACAGGACAATCATGTAGTCATGTTACACTTGATTTTTAAAGCTGTTTTCATTTCTTCCAAACTTAATGCAGCCCTAAAAACAATATCCCTCTAAACAATATTTAGATATATTTTTTTTTTACCTGTCATTTGCCTAATAACTCTTAGCCACTCTCCAACCTCCCTTAAAATTAGTAGCATGTCTGGTATCTCAGACTGGTATGTCTAATATCACATATGCCTGTTGCCTGTCTTTCCCAGCAACATCAGTTGAGCTAATAAAAGGTACTACTTCTCTCCACAAATTTTGTTGTATTCAACTATAATGATTAAAACATATAGTTTCAGAGGAAGAAACACTTGCATTGAATTTGATTTTAACGTGTGTATGTATTTATAGCATTCTTCTGATCACTACACTTAAAATTAACTAGTCTGTGAAGTAACAGTTATGTAATTCAAATGCTCAGGTGGTTCTGTTTCTTAACAACCACAATTTGAGGTCAGTAATATTATGTAAAACCACGCAGTTAATGTTTTTAAAGGTGTACTGGATTTAAAATCATCATTAATGGCTCAGTTTCATTCCAACTGCCTTTCATTTTTTGCAAGTACGATTAATTTTTCTCTCCACTAGAAAGACTTGTCATGAACATTCATTGCAATACACTTGAAATGCAAAGATTCAGTTATACAAGAAGATAGGGTGAAGCATTTCACCATACTGGTAAATACTCTTAAATCACAGATTTTGAATATTGGAGCTTCAATATTGCATATAGATCAGTTTGCACTGTGGAACATGCTATGTTGTTTGCCTTCTTCTTTGGTTGCTTCTTGCAAACAAACCACATTGGAAAGCTTGTGTTGATGGTAGTGCATAAAGCCAGCTATTACAACATCAGTTGCTGTAAGGAGAAACCTGAGAGCTGCAGCCTGTGGCATGTAGTGTTGTGAGTAGCTTTATTTGGTTTCAGAGCTTTAAAACATACTAGAAAATCCTCTTTCTTGAATAGAAGTTCTTGCGGCTGTTCTGACAAAATGAAGTCAGGAGTAGTAAGCTTGAGTAAAAGTAAATAAGGTCTGTGGCAAATTCTGTATAACTGGAACCTAAGGAAGCTTACTTTCTTGCTTCGAAGTTTTAAAAAGGAAAAAAAAACAAAACAGTATATTTTATTTTCCTTTTACATAGTTGTACGTACTAGAACTCCTCTCGCTTCTGTCCAACACTTAATGTATTTTGTGGAGTGAAGGAAACAGATTTTAGATTAACTTGTCTCAAACATTTCCACTGAAGTGTTAAGATATTTCTAATTTTACACTAATTTTTTTGTTAGATGAGTTTTCTGCTGTCTACAATCATCCTTCCAATAAAAAACCTGTACTGTCACTGAAACTGGAAATTGCAATCCTCTTAGTTTTAACTGCAGGTGTTATGAGATAAGACAATCTCTTGCCAACCATTGTCAGGCTAAGTCTCTATTTTTACAGAAACTTCAAAGTGGGTATTTGCTACTGGCAAAGTACTGGGTTTGTCCCATAACAAATATTCAGGGCCTTACGTCAAGTACAGCAGAGTACTATAAAAGGTAATTCTGTTGCTGTGTTTTGCTGATAACCCAGCTGCCATGGTTTCTGGATGAGTATCAAAACTCTTCGCAATTCTGCATTGTTTTGTCATTGTTTTGACTTGACAGGTGGGATAGTGTCTGTAGCAGGTTGAAATAGCCCCCTTTCCAGAATTTCAAATATATTCTCTGCTCTTATCTGAAAGGAAGCTGCTTCTCTGCTGTATGGATATGAAATGATTCAGATGGCAACACTCTGGGAATGTGGGAGACTCAGGGGAGTCATGACCCCTTAAGAGAGGTACTTCTCCACATGCATTCATACAGACATTAAGCATGCAGAAGGCTGAATGTCATCAAAACAGGTAGTGCCAAATCTGCTTGATGCCACTGTCAGAGCCTCCTTCCAGCACTAGCATTTTCAGTGCTCTGTGCTCTGGCCCATTTAGAACAATGTTGAAAACAGCTGTAATATTTCCTTGTTCTGAAGCGTTTTGAAACACTTGGGGTTAAAAGGCATGATAGCTTCAAATAACTTCTTGATTTTTTTATAGTACCTGACCCCTTGTTACAACTGTGGGCATAGAGGGCTCCCTTCAGCTAAATAAAAATAACACAGTAAAAAACTCTGAGTCAATTATTTAAAAAAACCAAACCAAACCAGACCAAACCAAACCAAACCAAAACATAACAACAAAAAGCCATTTCACTCTTATCACTCTCATATATTGTAGAAGGCCCAAGAATATGCTTAGCTCTCAAGTCTTTTAAACCATTAAGCATTTGCTGAGAGTTTGATTTCGTGGAGACATCATAGATCACCTAGTCAAAGCCATCAGTAGCCACACATCAGTGTCTCCACTGTGATGCCCAATTACTTTTGTCATTGAAGAGTTGTAGCGACCTTTGTTTTAGTTTTGTCATTGAAGACTTGTAGTGAACTTTGTTTTAGTTTTGTCATTGGACTTGTAGTGACCTTTCTTTTCCAGAAGAAAGGCAACTCCCCCATACTGTCTCCACAGAC
Source organism: Actenoides lindsayi (assembly GCA_025331215.1). Lineage (NCBI taxonomy): Eukaryota > Metazoa > Chordata > Aves > Coraciiformes > Alcedinidae > Actenoides > Actenoides lindsayi. Next base: position 102,407 of record WTSP01027117.1, on the reverse strand, counting down.
TATTACATGAATCATTCCTTGAAAATGACAGTTAAATATCAGTGATTCTGCCTAAATCCTTTAAGTGCAAATCTCAGTGAATGCTGTTCTTCACCAAAGGCAGTTTTGTCTAGACAATCCTCTTATCCCATTGTGTTTCCTTTCTTTACTGCTTTATAAAAATTCCAATGATACTTTTACTGTGTGTCATGTTATGGGAAATCTACCATTTACCACAAATTACAGCACCAATTAGCTCATTCTGCATCAGTGATGTTTCAAGTTTTATTGCAATACATACATAAAATTTTTGAGAAATACTGATAGTTTTCTTTGAAATCTCTCTAGTTCTGAAAAATGTATCTTCACTTATTAAAATGGTCTGCTCTGGACTCTATTCTGCTTTTATTGTTGATGATTTTATTTCACATCACTGATTCTTCTGTATCTTTTGTGTGATTTTACAATCTTGGTTATGTGGATTAGAGTTTTCCAAATTCAACTGGGACATTGGAAAGTGTACTGAGTAATGATACCTGTATGACTTAGAGTATCTTACTACCTGATGACCCATATTGCATGTGTCAGACACCAGGGAAGAAAGTTGCACAAAATCCCCCTTTCCAGTCATAAACATAGCAAAAAATCATGTATGAGAAGATACTCTTGTTTATGTACCATTCTCCACAGAACATAATGGATCAACAGCCTTCAAACTCCAGTCCTCTTTTGCTACCTAAGCAATGTTTTCTTCCAAAATTTTTTTTAACCAAGTGACTCCCAGGCCTCAAAAAACTATAAAAATTCAGGAAAAAACTGTTTCAGTATTTGGACCTGCAGTGCATTTTGTTACTCCTTACATCTGCTACTCAAGAAAAAGAAGATGTTATAATCCCTGTTCTAGAAGTACAGAAGGATAACCTGGGGAGCGGAATAAATTGAATTTTTGGTCTGATTATGCTGGAAGAATTGCTGCCTGGAGAATTTCCCAGTAGGAACACATGGAGAAACATGGTTGAGTAACTTCTGACAGAAGTTAGAGAAACTTCCAATAGTACTATTTCAGGAAAATGAAAGCTAGTTGAATGAAGGTCAAGGACAACAACCAGTGTCCAGGAAAAGTTTGTCTACTGTACTCACTGTAATGAGGTCACCAAAACTTTGTCTGAAACTTTGTCTTTGTCATCAGTGTACAACACATTGTCCATGAATACACTATTGTAAGACAAATGAAGGCAGTTTGTGCTCTGGGACAACATTGAAATCTGGGGTCAAACACAATGAAGTGGATAAGGCACAATATTCCAGGGACAGTGCATCAGTTTTCACACATCCATTCCTTGGTTATTTGACAGTGCTCATCAGAGCAACATAACATATCACAACGTGTTCCTTACTAACTCAGAAAAAAACTGGCAAAAAAAATTCTATGACTTCTGCAGAAAATGAGAGAAAGTGGCCCTTGGAAGAAATCTGCCCAGCCATGGATGCACATACCCAGCACTCTTACCATTATTGGCATCTTACAGCCCTCATGGTGTTACAACAACAACAACAAAAGCCATGTAGAGGGCAAGACATATGCCATAGCGTGTCATAACATGTCAGAATGACAGATCCCATCCAGGACACAATTAATTTCTCAAATATATTGCCAGCTAGAATTCCAAATGATGTTTTGCTCTTGGCTCTGTAGGACCATATACCTATTATATCTATCACTTGAGACCTAGCAGGCATTTCAGAAATGGTCAGGAAGTGGAGAAAGAATGCATTTTTACATGAATTTGCACTCAAGGCAAAATATTTCCTTCTAATCCTAACATTGCATTGTGAAAGAAATATTTTCTGCTAGTCACCACCGTACTACAGGCTGAGATCATACTTATTCTTTCCAGACCTTGCCTTGCCAAGGATCTGCTGTCCTTGTGTCAACATCTCTACATATCGGACTTTCCTTGAGTCTAGACATATAGCTGTAACAGAAGCAAGGAGTCCTTGAGGAGCAAGAATGTTATATATTTGTAGGGGGGTGAAGGCACACAGCTGTTCCCTGTCATTCACTGACAATCCTTGAAAAGTAAAACACCTTTAAAAACTTTAAACCTGGGCATCCATTGGATCACTACTGGATTTTTTCAGGACAGAAATTGATAGGAGAAGATAACTTTGTTTCTTTAAAACACAGTGTAAGTCATGTGGTTGACTCAAAAACAGTTACCATCAAGGAAACAGCTGATCTTTCAGCTGATGTCTAGATCACCACTTCTCTGTAATACATTCATAAATGTTACTGTTTAGTTAAATGGAAAAGCATAAAGAAGTTCTTAACTACTTCATAAAGAAGATCTTAACTGAAGAAAGAGAGAAAGAAAGAGAGAAAGAAAGAAGGAGAGAAAGAGAGAGAAAGATAGAGAGAAAGAGAGAAAGAGAGAGAGAAAGAGAGAAAGAGAGAAAGAAAAAGAAAGAAAGAAAGAAAGAAAGAAAGAAAGAAAGAAAGAAAGAAAGAAAGAAAGAAAGAAAGAGAAAGAAAGGAGTTGTAACATATAATCAGAAGGAAAAGTCCATCTGCATGTGATGTAAAATTTCAGAAAACAACTTTCCACTTTAATTGGGATGAATTAGAAGAAAAGGAAAGGTTAGGAAATAGACCTGTACTCTGTTGCAGACTGCTGGGAAAAGTGAAGGAGTAATTAAGCTATCAGGCAGATAGGCTGACTAGAACATTAAAAATTAAAAGAAGTTCTAATGAAATTAATGCATTTCTGAGACTTCATGAAAAATCTAGCTTTGTGGAAGGAGTGTCCAGCTTCTTGAGATGTAAAGTAGAAATAATCTAGATATGAAACTAGGTTAGCTTTAAGAGTCATGAATAAATATTTTGCAGTTAAGACTAAATACTTCTGAAAACATACATAGACACATTATAATACATGTGCTTTTAAAGGGAGGTGGAGAGTTAGGCAAAGACAAGAAGAAGGAAACTCCTTTGTGACATTTTGCATAGCCACAGAAATGGCTACAAGAAAACCCTCAAGGAGATTCACAGAAAATAGACCTATCAGGGCCCAGGAGGTCTTCTGGAGCATTCTCTGCCCCAGGGCAGGATCTCTACCAAAAAAGCGTTCTGAGAAATGTTAGACTGACCTCTTCCCAGAGCCATCCCATGGTGCCATCTCTTTGGGATCCCCTAGCAAGCTTACTGCTTTGCCTCACCATCTCTAATGCTGTAGAGCTTTTCCTAAGAAACAGCGAAAACCTTCCTTTCTGTAATTTTAGCCCATTATTTTCAGTCCCAGTCCTAGCAGACATGAAGGGCAATTTGGGCTGGATACAGCTGCCAGCCCCTACAGTAACTGTCAGTGCTGTGCCTTTTTGCAGGCAGACTGTCAGGAAGAATGCTGAGCATGGACTAGGGACAAAACATACCATCACAGGGGCACAAAGCTCCCTAGATTGGTGAAAAACACTGCAGATGCTCCTATTCTGGATCAATCCAGTCACAATAGCTGAAGTTAATTTGATGACATGGGAACAAAACCTCCTTTATTCTAGTCAAAATAAGAGCCACTATAGGATGGGGGTAGTCTGAGCTTTTTTTCATGTGGGACATTATGCTCTGGTGAAATCTCATTTTTCAATGTCTTGTCATTGATCCTTCCTCTAGTTATTTCACCATGGCAACATTTTGGCCCTATTACTGAGCATACAATTAAGATTTCAGATTTCTAATTTCAGACTGCAGATGTACTGATGGATATGAAGCACCCACGCCTGAGATGTAGTATGTGTGATACACAGGCAGATCTTCTGCAGTAGGAACGTATGCTTGCTTCCTTGGTGATTATACTGCCATGGTAATATTTTTCTCAAACTATGGATCAGCTAGAAGAGATGTGGAAGTCAGTGAGGCGAAGATGAGAGCGAAGGTGGCAGCAGGAGAGCAAATGGGGCAGGAGGGCAGGTGTAGGTAAGGGTAGGGATAGGTCAGAATGGTGAGCAAGGATGGGAGAGTGGCAAAGGGTGCAAAGAGAGCACAAAGCAGAGATGGAGTGAGACAAAAGAGCAAGACATGAGATGGAGTCTACTGGGAACACAGGAGGATGGAAAGGAGATTATGAGGGCAAGGTAAGAAAAGCCCCTGTGTGAGTGGTGGAGAAAAGGTGATGTGAGGGAAGAAGCAAGGTTAGGAGGTTGAGTAGAGGAAAGCTGAGGGAACAAGCACTTTGTGTGGAAGGAGGCTGTTAGGTAAAGGAGGTAAAGAGTAAACAGAGCAGGGAGGTAAAGAGTGACAGCTTTCTCTTCCCAACTGTAAGCAGAAATTAAATGTTACCAACATCTAAGTAGCCAGAATCTGCTTAGGTATCTGACTTTTCAACCTGAGATAATTGGAGCTGATGGTGGCAGCCTTCCTCAAATATCACTACACTTATTAAATATAACACTTTGTAATTTAAAAATAAGCCACACATCTTGAGGGACAAGTGTTATCCTGCGAGTTTGCAAGATACAAGATTGACAATACGACTGTTGGAAGAGAAAGCATTTCCTCTCTGCTTGAATTCTCCTTTTTCTTAAAATAAAATAAAAAGTAATGGAAAATGTAATAAAATGTACCAAAATGCATGAAACCTAATCATATAGCTGCTTATTTGTATTCAGCAACCAAATCCTTCTGAGGGAATGGTTATTAAGTGCACAGAATCCCATAATGCTCTTTAAATATCATGTGCAGAAGAAGCAGCAAAGCACAAAGGAAGTGGAACTGCTGTCTCATAGCTCTCTCCTGTTTTAGCCAGTGCCCACTGCAGGTCGTAGTTGTGTAGTTTGAATCGTGCCTGTGGATCCTAAGCAGTGGGAGACAACTTCTTGCTGTCCTCGGTGTCCATGGAGGAAGACAACACAGATGTCAGTCAGTTCTAGGGGAAGTCTGACTTGTCAACAATGTGGTCACTTTCAGGCTATGCTTTGGAAAGCAGTTTATTAACAATTCAGTCTCACCATAGTGGTATCATTGAGTGATAAGGAGAGCTGAAGGCAGAAAAAGGAAAGGAGTGGGGGACGTGACAGAAGAAAAAAGGCAAAACCCATACTTTTTTCTTTTGTTCCATACCAAAATTCAGGCTCCTGTAGTCCAGAAACTAAAGAAACATGATCTTTTTTGATGCGTTACATTTCCATGAGACAACCTAGTCCTTGATCCCTCATAGACTTATGGCCATACTTCAGACAGTGATGGACATTAGGGCTCTGCCTCTGTGCTGCGGGTGAGGAGCCAGCAGTGCTCCAATTATGACTTGGACCTAAGCATCTGCACTGTGCTTGGGAGGACAGAGGACCAGGTAACATGCTGAGGGTCTGGCATGGTCGCTGCTACCTCAGTCCCTTTTCCCATTGACCACAACCAATGTGTTCTGCCTGTGGAGTCCCCCAGGGTGGGCAGAAGGCTGAGCCCCATCTTGGAAGGCCTGGTCTCTGTGTACAGGTCTCTCAGGTGAAAAAGTCTCTGAGCAATGGAGTCAAGGGTGGTGAAAGACCCATGGGGCTAGGGCAGGGGACAGCCCCCACCCTTAAAAGGCTGGCTGTGCCTTAAGAAGCAGCAAAGGGGCCTTTGCCAGTGACCCCTCAGGTTTCTGCTTTGTGAAAGGGAAGGATCAAGGGCAGCCAGCATCCCTGGGATAATCCCTGGTGCAGCATGAGGGGGCTGGGGCATGGCTCCTCATATGTGCTGCGGGTAAGAAGCTGACAGCTGTCTGCTTTGATAAAGCTGAATTTCATAAAGGAGCCATCTTTCTGCAGGTTGCTGCTTTGTATATGAAAGTGTCACCAGCAGCTAAGAATCCTTTGCCTTCCAGACATAAGAAATACTAGGGCTTCCACATTTATATCCTTTTAAAAAAAGTGCATGAAAGAAAGCTACAATCCATGAAAATTACTGCCCTGAATTTTGTGTCCCCGTATCTTATTAAAGTTAGAGGCGTACAAGAGCATCTTTTGGAGATGGCAGAGAAACTCAAACAAACAAGCAGACTCATAGACTGCATTTTCTTTCTTCATCTTGATTTTGTGAAAACCTGCTTGTAACTGAGAAGAGGAACAGTTTATCTTCAGCTGCCCTATTTACGTTACAAGAGTGTGACCAAGAAATCAATGCACTTAGCAGAAGAGAAAGGTACCATGTTGTAACTAGGTCATAAACACACTAGCTCTCTTTTGCCTTGAAGCCCTGCTTTTCTCTTTTCTGTTTTGTGTTTCAATACAAAAATACATTGCTTTTTCAAAAGCCCCATTCCCAAACTTCTCCATGATGTGAGCTTTTAATTTTCATTTCTGATCACGGATGCATTGACTATTACAGGATGTGTATCCTGTATGTACAGTCCATCAGAAAGTGAGATAACCAGAGAGTATCAACGCCATGTCTTGCAATATCCCCTCTTGTAAATAATCCAAATAAAATATCGATCCCATGATTCATATCAAGGGTCAGATAACCCTTACTCATGTCATATTCCTTTTTGATACTTCATTGATAAATGAGATAGGTGTTTTAAAGGGCTGAATACACATTTTAGCAAGGCAAAGCTAAAATACTTACTTGGGGATGCTGATTGATGAGAATCACAGAATCACGGAATGTTAAGGGTTGGACATGATCAGACAGTGTGCTCTTGCAGCCCAGAAGGCCAATTGCATCCTGGGCTGCATCAAAAGAAGCGTGGCCAGCAGATTGAGAGAGCTGATTCTGCCACTTTGCTCTGGAGAGACCTCATCTGGAGTACTGTGTCCAGTTCTGGAGCCCTCAGTACAGAAGGAACATGGATCTGATGGAACGTGTCCAGCAGAGAGACCCATAAATGATCAGGGCACTGGAACACCTCTCCTACGAAGACAGGTTGAGGGAGCTTGTTCAGTCTGGAGAAAAGAAGGCTCTGGGGAGACCTAATAGCAACCTTCCGGTATATGAAGGGGGCCTACAAGTAGGTGGGAAAGGGACTATTTACAAAGGCCTGTAGTGACAGGATGAGTGGTTTTAAACTAGAAAAGAGTAGATTTAGATTGGATGTTAGAAACAAGATCTTTACCATGAGGGTGGTGGAACACTGTAACAGGTTGCTCAGGGAGGTATTTGAGGCCCCATCCCTGGAGATATTCAATGTGAGACTTCACGAGGCTCTGAGTAACCTGATCTAGTTGAGGATGTCCCTGCTCACTGAAGGGGGGTCGGACTAGATGACCTTTAGAGGTAATGGCCCAAACCATTCTACGCTTCTGTGATAATGTGGATAAGGAGAAAGCCAACTTGATCTGCAACAGAGCAAACCATGTACCAATTCCTTCACTTTTTCTTTCTCCCAAGAGGTTTCACAGACACTGCAAGGCAGTAGATGAGTCCCAGTTCAGATCATTGTGAAATGGTTCCCACCTGTCTCTTCTACAACCACTCCCTGTTGTATAGCTGTCATTACTGGAGGCAATGCAAGGCCCTGTGGGCAGTGAGGTAAGCAAACAAAAATATTCAGTTATTCCACATGTTTTGATTTTCTTGTCATCTCAAACAAGGGTAGTGGTAAATAACGTGATAATTAAATTCTCCGAAGGTAGTAAGTCAGGCACCACTGCAGAGGACTGCCATGGTCTCAAAATGCTACAGCAGCGAGATCAGAACTTAGATGGTACTTCCAGAATGTAACACAATGAAATTCAGTTTTGCAACAGGAATACTAATGTGTCTGAGCAAAAGTAATCACAAAAAAGAGTAGACAGTGCAAGAGGAGACCTGTGTTTTGCAGCAAAAATTTACAAAAGAGAAGTTAATGGGCAGTTAGACACGAATTTCTAGTGTAAGATGTCAGCAACAAGGCTGCAGCTGAACTGACAAATCATTGCTCCTTTGCCCACTTACTAATTTACTTTGTCTTCTTCCTAATTCCAACAGTAATTCCAACTTTCCTTAGGTATGCGGCTTGGATGGCAGGAACAGCATCTTGGATAGTTACAGGAGATGTTGCAGCTTTTAACAGCAACAGCTGGACAAAGGTCTAGGACCATTCTCTGTGGCCAGCTCTCCACAGTCAGCTCTCTATGAGACACTCTCCATGGTCACCTCTGTGCAGGGACAACTCTATAGGGGTCAGCAAATTCCATTGTCCTCCCTGGTGTGCAGTGCCGCAACGGTACTCCCCATTGCATGGTGAGCTCTGCAAATCCCTTGAACATTGGCAGGGGCTCTGCACTGCACACTGGGGACCCCTGAGTGCCTGGCAGCAAGTGTTCTTTCATGGGTGGCAGAGGGCAGACCACTCTTCAGCCTTCAGTATACATTATATTAGAGGGAAGAGGATAAGGTGCCAGGCAGGAGGGAAAACAGTGGTGCAGATGGGGGCAAGCAATGTGTGGAGCAGCTGTGAGTGCAGCCCTGGGCATGGAGGGGAACTGCACACCTGAACACTACCTGGAGGGAATGCCATTTTTTTGGCCTTAGCTTGTTGGTTTTTTCTCTTTTTTTTGGAGTATTTAGGACAATTCATCACAGCCAACCCAACACGTTGAGCTGAACTGTCCTATACCCAGGGGTGAGAGCTACAGGAGGGTTTTGCTTGGGAAGCTGAGGAGCAAGTGGCTTCTCCACTGCCTCCCACTGCCTGCTAAGCCCCTACAGCCACTTTAGTGCTGGTAGTGCCATGTGTGGTGTGTAGATGGGGCAGAAGTGCCATGGTGGTGGAGACTGCTGGCTCCTCATGCTTCTGGTTGCCTGGGGCTGAGGAGGATGCTGGAGTGGTGGGACGCCATGCCTGTAAGTCCCCCAATTTAAAAAGAAACAACACTTTATCCCACCAAAAAGAGAAAAAAACTCCAAAACAAGGCAGGAATGAGCTTGTAAATGGTCTCCTCTCTGCCTCCCATGAGACATCCCATAGAGTTGTCCAGTGAAGAGCTGGCCATGGAGAATTGGCCACAGAAAATTGTTCCTTTCTAGCCTGACCACTGCCAAAAGCATTTGTGAGTGGGCAAGGAGGAGGACAAGGAGGAAGAGGAGGAGAAAGTTGCTATTTCCTAGCAAAAGTTTCAACACAGGTTGAGCAGCCCAGTGGACAGCCCACAGGTATCTGAGAAGTCAGCAAAGCTGCAGGGAGACCTGTTGGTGCTGGGAGAGATAAATGGTATGGGTGAGGACAGGGCATGAAAGGGAGAAGAGGAGAAGACACCATGATTCTGACTGTTAGTCCTGATGTTGTGCTGTGGCTTTTTCTGGTTTATTCTAAAGAATGCGGAGTAATGATGAAAAATGCAGAACTGCTTGGCTCAGGAGGTTTCCTTTACCCAAGTTGCCAACTTCAAAGGGAAAAGACTTCTTTCTCCAATTTTGATGGAGAATGTATTTCTGCATAAAAGTTCCTAGGTATGGAAAGAGGTAAGTACATGTACACACACTTATTGTTTGTGGTGCAGTTTATGATTAAGTTCAGGCAAGCTGTTCTTATTTTCACAGTGGAGACCATGAATGAGAGTCCTGTAGTTCACTGACAGAAACTGTATTTTTAAGTTTCATGTGGGAAAGATCTAACTTATTTTGATACATGCTTCCCTTAAAACCTTCTCCTTTTTTAAAGGAAAAAATATTTATTGTTGCTGTGTTCAACATACCTGTCACAAAACAATTTTTCTCCTCGTTTATGGGATTAATGGAAAAATTCTATTGGAAGAGAAGTGAATTTTTTTGGCTAAATGTAATGGGGAAAGTAGATTCAGACCTGATCTAATTCAAACAGTAATACAATTATAAAACATTTAAATATGGAGTTTTGAAAGAACTATATTGTCTACAGTGTTATTCATGTTGTCCTTGCACTGCAGCATTTTTTTATGACAGAAGAGCTACTCCTACCTCAAATATTGTCTGTTCGATCATGCAACCAGCCCCTCCTCAGCTGGCAGTCCCTCTGTCAGATCTACAAAACCAGTGGCACAAGAGGAAGGCAGGTAAAATTCCTTCTTGGCCACCTTTGTCGTGTCCTGTCATGGCAGGTGTGTGTGTCGTCCCCCCCAGTTTCAATGTCCATTTATTCATTTACAGCAATTCACCTGTAGCTGGTCTGACTGGGACTGGGATTTATCCCATAGGGAGCCATAACAAAAAGTCACTGTATACTTAAAATCCAAATAATAAGAAAAAGATGTTTACTTCTTTTCTGAATTTGCATCATTGAATTGGGTTATGTCTTCAAGCTTTTCCCCACAAATATGGGAACTAGAAACCTGCTTTAGAAAGTCAGAGTCCTATAGACCTAAGGGTCTCCAGGAGCTGTGGCTGCAATGAAAAATTGACATTGCAATAGCTGTGTCACATCTTAACTATAGGACTGTCTGAATGCATCTCACTTAATTCTGAGCTTAAGTGTGATCATGTTCATGGCATTTTCTTGGCCCACATTTCGCCTCACTGGGCAAAATGAGACTTTTGGTTAATAAACCATGTTTTGTTGTCTGTCTCAAAACCCAGGTGATAAATGGCTTCCAAAGGTGAGTGCTTCTGATACACAGACTTACTCTCATCATCTGAAAGGGCTTTCAACCTTCCTTTGTAATTGAAAACCAAGCAGGTGGACATGCAGGTGCCAAGGGCAGGTGGAAGGGTAAAGTTGGATCTTGCACATATGCAGCCTAGAAGCAATATTTTTTAAAATCAAATCAGACACACAACTGTTAAAATTGCGGTTAAAGTGGGGAAAGGACTTTTACAAATGATATACAATGTTCTGCTGGCTTCTACAGATGGAAGTTGGAAGCGGAAAGAAAATAACACGTAATAGAAAAAACACCGTATATATTGCACATAAAGAAGGTATCTGAGGGAAGGAAGGGGAATCATACTGATAAAAACAAAGCATAGTTAAGAAAAGCCGCCTGTAAGGGTAAAAGGAAAGATCCCAATCCTAAAAGAGCATCTTGGTGTGCTCAGCATCTAACCTTTGCCTCCCACAGATTTTATATGGAAACACACTTGATAGATATGTCTCTTTGGGATTTCAGATGGGAAAGCAGCCCTGAGTCAGGGTGATACTATCTAGTTTTCAGGTTCCACTGGTGAAGAATGTGCAGAGGAATTTTTTGAAGACCGCTTACCTCCCTGTGGATTGGTTTTCATCCATGTCTGAGCAGGGTGAGCACGTGGTGCACAGCTGTAGCCCAAAGCCCTAGTTTCTTTGAATGTCAAGGAAGAGAAAAAAGAGATCTGAGTTTGGCTGGCTGGCATTAACTTGCAGATGCTTAAAGAAAAGTGGTTTCTGAGACTGTACTCAGTGGATGTGCCCACGTGCACACTCCCACGTGTACCTCACTCTTCCTCCATTTGAATCCACTGGTTGGCTTCATACAAAACTGACACTGTGAAGAGGCCAGGTTCCCATAACTTGTTAATGAGTGTAATAACAGAGGGGAGGAAGCAGTAGTCCTTCAGAAGGAAAGGCTGCAGTCCCTCACATACTCATGTTTCAAGGTCTTATCTATTAAACAATATGCAAAGGAAGAAAATTGTAGCAGCACTGCCACAGAAGATGGAGCCCGTGGAGCCTCTGGACCCTGTTGGACACTAGAGAAGCCACTCTACATCAGCTCCATCAGAAGCCACTCTACATTCAGCTCCATCAGAAACATTTTTGTTGTAGTTCCACCTTATGTGGATCAACCTGTTTTCCTCTACAGATGAGGAAAGGAACCAGAATATTCTTTGGTGCTGTTGACCTTTTGCAATATCTTTTCTTACATGGTGGGATGTTGGCAGGATCCAGAGGGCTGTAATGGCACAACAACCTTCCAGTAAAGGACCAGCAAGGGACTACTGTAGCATCATGGTCATACTTGTACACTGGCCAAATAAGGTGAATTTTGTGTTCTCCACAGATTTCACTCATACAGCCTAAACTTTGAATCCTTTAAAACACTTTAAATAACTGGGCCCAGCCTACTGGAATTGCAGCTTGTTCCCACATGATTTTTCCTTCTTTTTGGACATACCCTTTCCTCCATTTTTTTCAGGTGCCTTCATTTTAAATTTTCCAATTTCAGAAAAATTAGAACCAAGGTTTCCATAGCAACTTTAACTCTAATCCTTATTTGCATTACAATAAAATTATTCATTTAATGTTCATGAGGGCCTACTATCTAAATTCATGGTCCTATTGGTCTGTTAAGTCCAAGTCCTTGCCCATATCTCTGGAGACAGTTAAGGATATAACACATATATATGCTGTTATTGTATTTCCAAGGGACAGAAATTATGGGGTGAGTTGGGAATGAGATTGGGTCAATGTTCAAATAATTATAGCTAAAAGGCATGCTTTATATGGTTAGTGATGCCTTTTAGTCACTGAAGAGGAAAAGGAAGTTATTTAAAAACATAATTGCTGAGGTAGTCTCTGGAAAGAAAACAGATACTGCTTTGTGATAATTGGTTTTGTTAGTATACCGGGGTCCTAGGAATTTTATTGGAGTTCTTAACTGCCTTATTCAATCTCATATAATGGTCTCATATAAGTCTCATACAACAGACATACATTATATAACATTCTCATATAAGAGTCGTATATATATACACTCATAAATTCAGTCTGATATAGCAGTCAATGTGTGTCAGTTTGAGAGTTTAAGTTTAAAAATTCTTTTTTCTTCTTCTTTTTTTTTTTTTTTTGCTAAGCATGTAGCCTTTTCATTTAACTGCATACTCAGCCAACACATCCATAATTGTCTCTGTTACAAAAGTATGAACTGGCTGAAAGGAAAAATATGTGGTTTGAGACAGATTTCTAAACCTATAGTCAGACACTTCCAAAGAGATCTCTTTTTCAAAACACTGTCATTTTAGCAACCAAGTTGATGCTATTTGCTTCATTTGAGATGACAGGTATTTAGTGCTCTAGAAAATTAAAGCAGTTATTCGAGTAACTAGCAGGGAATAAACGGCATAATTTTAGACAACCACTTTTAGAATCTTGTATCTTGGTTTGAATTTTGTTCTGGATATAGGAGGGGATATTAAAATAAACTTGTAGCTTGCCAGGAAAATGACTTTTTAATGAGGATTTGTAAATTCAGGGACTACCTATGTCTTTTTGAAAACAAAACCATCTATATATTTAAAAAAAAAACCAAAATCTTACTGTATAGCCTACAGACACAAATCCTTATGCCTGGGAGAACATCTTCGTCTGTTGAGATGAAATGAGATCATAGCAAGGTGTAGATTCCTAAGAATCATATAGCTGTTACTTGCAATGACTTTCTTTCTGATTGGTTGGTGGGAGTGCAGAAAGTGGCAATTGTCAGGGGTCCCACAATGGAAAACTGTTTTCTTTGACAGTGAGTTGGTTTTTTTTTTCCTGACACTCGAACTGGCTTGGTCTGAAGAAATGCTATGGCAGCCTTCGTGTTCAGTTTGCCAGGAAAGCAGCCAGACTAGCCTGGCTGTCAGTCCTGGCAGCACTGGCCATCATCATTCTAGTTCCAAGGATGGATTTTAATCCATTCAATATTCACCTGTTTTGATAGGTTATCATGATAATGATGTCTGCTAATTACATGGCAAACAAAGCAGACAATGCTGGAGGGTGTTAGAAAAATGAAATACTTGTGTCACTCATCTACTGTCATTTCAGTGGCCTGAAGTGGTCAGAGACATTGTTACATGACGCTTTCTGCAACATATCTAGAAATCTATGATTTTGTTAGCTTTAGTGGTTGGTAATGAATCATGGCTGCTGAGGAAGGCTGAGAAATGTCCGGATGGTTGGTTTAATTCTCACCATTTAGGTCAGCTGAACCCCAGCCATGATGCCTCTCACAAGTTTGTTGGCTTTCTTCCATTCCTTAGGCTCATCCATTTAATGTAAAAATAACAATAAATGTCCCCACCTCCTCAATTCAGAAAATAGCTTTATGCAGAAATGTTGCCATGCAGTAAGTGATCATGGGATTGCTGGTGATGTTGTTAAAAGACTGCCAGCAGTGGATCTAATAGCACATCCCAGCAGGCTAAAGAGCCTGAAGAGCCAGCTACAAATTGGCAGGATAACAGTCAGATGGTGAGCAAGTTATATTGTTTTGGGGCTTGCCATGATGGTTGTGATTTATATCATGTCTGTACAACTGCTATCTACTTTCCAAAGAGAGCTGAAAATAAAGCATTACCAGGGAAAGGTACTGCTGAGACCAGTAAAAGGGAAAGGAGTGGGCTCTGGGAAAGGAAGTCAAATGCTACAGTATTTTAATTAAGTTCCCCTACAATGTTATGTAATTATTAAACAGAATAATAAGGTATCTTGTTTTTGCAATATTTATCACTTTATTTACTGATACCAGAGCATGGTGGGTTAAACTTGGCTGGCTGTCAGATGCTCGCTCAACTGCTCACTCACTCCCACTCCTTAACAGGACAGGAGGAGAAAATAAGATTTAAAAGATCCTGCATCGAGATAAAGGCAGGGAGATCAGTTCCCAGTCCATTGCAGAGCCAGCAGGAACTGTTTGTGTCCAGCACAGGGCATCCCCTGACCTACTCCCACAGAGGCCACCACTACAGTCTCCCTGACTCTAAACCCTTGCCAGCAACACCAAATACACAGTCATAAAAGTATTCCATTTTAAAGAACATTTTTCAACATAAACCTTGTTTACTTGCCAATAACTTGACTCTTGTAGGTAAGTGACCTCCTTTCTGGGTACCCTGAAGTGGGAGGTTTTTCCTTTTGTGAGTGAGTGTGTGCACATTTTGGGTTATCTTTCTAAAAAGGAATGTTCACAAAACTTAAAAACCAGTTTTGCAGTATTATATTATTATATATTATATGTGTTATTATACACGATATATATAGTTGTGGTGGGTTGACCCTGGCAC
>WTSP01027117.1:70692-87435 GCA_025331215.1 Actenoides lindsayi | reverse complement strand
TATCAACACCCTCCAGCTCCCAGTACTGCAGTATGAGGGCTGGATGGGGAAAAGCAGCTCAGCCAGACCCACTACAATAGTGTACCCTCAGCAAGTTTGCTGATGATACAAATCTCAGAGGAGTGGCTGACACACCAGAAGGCTGTGCTTGCTCCCATTCAGCGAGACCTGAACAAGATGGAGATCTGGGTGGAGGGGAACCTAATGAAGTTCAACAAGGTCAATTGTATAGTCCTGCATCTGGGGAAGAATAACTCCATGCACCTGTACAGATTAGGGGTTGATCTACTGGAAAACAACTATGTGGAGAAGGACCTTGGAGTCCTGGTGGACAATAAGTTATCCATGGGACAGCAATGTGCTTTTGTGGCCAGGAAGGCCAATGGTCTCCTGGGGTGCATTAAAAAGAGGGAGGTTCTCCTCCTCCACTACTCTGCTCTAATGAGGCCACATGTACTGTGTCCAGTTCTGGGTTCCCTGATTCAAAAGAGACAAGGAACTACTGAAGAGAGTCCAACAGAGGGTTACAAAGATGATCAGAGGACAGGAGCATCTCTCTTACAAGGAAAGGCTGAGAGCCCTGGGGCTGTTTAGCATGGAGAAGAGAAGGCTGAGAGGGGATCTCATCAATGCTTACAAATATCTGAAAGGTGGTGTCAAGAGGATGGGGCCAGACTCTTCTCAGTCGTGCCCAGTGGTAGGATAAGGAACAACAGGCACAAACTAGAACGCAAGAAGCTCCTGAACATGAGGAAAAACTTCTTTCCTGTGAGGATGACAGAGCACTGGAACAGGCTGCCCAGAGACATTATGCAGTCTCCTTCTCTGGAGATGTTCAAAACCTGCCTGGATGGGTTGCTGTGCAACCTGCCCTAGGTGAACCTGCTTTAACGGGGGGGTTGGACTAGATGATCTCCAGAGGTCCATTCCAACACATTCTATGATTCTCTGATTCTCTCCTGACATTTGAAGTTTTAATTTACTTTGATTCATAGGAGTGATGGGTAATTTTTGATTGAAAGAAACATGCATTTTGAGTAGTTACTCTGTCTATTTTGTGTGTGCCTCCATGACAATCCACATCAGCCACACTATCTTGCTTCTCAGCCCTGTGGTGAATCTTGCAGCAGTGAATATGGGCTGGGAATGAGACAGCAAGAGCAAGTGGCTCTCCAGTCAGCTCAGTGTAGGCCTGTGATGCAGAAACTATGTGCAAAACAGGAATTAAAAGTACCGTCACATAAATTAAATCATTGTGTGCATTTCTACTTCAAGTGACACTGAATATTTTGCTTTTTAGTTACTGGTAATAAGTCAAACTTAACTGCTTAGTGAAATAAACTATGGACTAAAAGTGCCAAGGAATATCCTGATTGGACAGTGACTTACTATAGCTACTAAAAAAAAAAAGAAGGCAAAACATGTAAGGGATATTCATTGAGGGAATTTTCTCTTTAAGAAGTATATGTATGTTCCATATACCTTTAAAAATGTTAGTTCCTCTAGTAAAATATCTGAAAGACAGAAATTGTCTCTATAAGAAAGCCATGAAGTTGTCCTTCTCTATATTAGGCAACATTCAATGCAAGGTGGACTAAAGAAAGGGTTTATGTGCTCAGTAATACTGTCTAACCATTGAAGTGGGTGCCCATTTGACATTAACTATAGACCTCTTCCAGCAAAAATGCTCAAAACATTAGCAGTCTTCCAAACTTGGTGTTCAGAAGTTGAAACCACTTCATGACTGCAAGCTGCAAATAGCACACAGATATGAAAATGCCATTATTATTAACCAAACACAGGTGCCAGCTGATGTAGATCTAGCCTTTCAGAGTCATCTATTTTTCTGGAGGATTTTAGGTAAGAGAACCAAAGCTCTTCTGGCTGTCACCAGAGTAACTGTTTTCTTCCAGTTGTTGTAAGTGTGTGTCAGAAATCACCTAGAAAACCCAGCACTGACTTTAAAAGCCTGCAAAGTGTTTCTTTTTTTTTCTCCCTGAATAAACAACTGTTGGAATTAAGGCTGGTTTCAGACTTCTCTTTTCCCACCTACACACTGCACTTGTTCTTAAGCAGCAAGACTCCCATAGGCTGGCTCAATACCGCCTTTCTTTGTACTGTCACTTCTACTAGCAACAAATGTTTAAGGTCAAATACCCTTTTTCCTACTAAAAGGAAAGTTTTAGAAGCAGCATTTAACCTTTTCTGTCAATATTGGTGCTACTTTGGGTACAGACTCCATGCAGTTCCCATAGAAGTCTGCTAACTTAAGAAAGGTGACCCATTCTAAAGTAAGGGTGCACTACTAAGCACTACTAAGACATCAAGAGGGAGACTTTACTGAGTTGCCAATACTTCAAACTTTCTGGCTTCTAGCTTATAACTTTCCTGGATGACTAGTTTTCTACAGTTGCTACTCAAGCCTTTCACACAGTTATAGTATGTAGTCCATGAATTTAAACGTTTCCTTCACTATAGCTCAAACTTAATCTATCTTGAAATGTGAGCAAATGTATGATTATCCTTTCAATGGTTTCATTGCACTGTAATGAAATTAGTCCAGTATTTGCAGATCAGGAAACACTTAGCACAAGTAAATGCTTTTACTTCAACCTTGCACAGGTAACAGTTAATATGAGATCATAATGTGCCTTTGTTTCATTTGCAAAAGGTAACATGGCAAAACAATCCTTTAACAAATATTCAAGTGTTCTGACTTCATTAATATACCCTCAAGTGCATTTTTAAGGCATTTAACTAACAGAAATATCTGTAACTTTTCTCTGGTGCTTTTGTGTTGAACATTATGCTTCATCTTAACAGTAAGTAATTACATGCCTCAGCATTCAAACTAAATAAACAAAGTTTCAAGTACCAGATCTGGGAATAGTTAATCCATTTCCCCTAGCTTGTACCCACACAATTCCTGTGCCTTTAAAAGCATGCTGTCCAAGTCACTGAATATAAAAGATGTCATCTACTCACAGACACAAAAGAACACAGAAAAACCCTTCAGAATCTGGGATTTTAATTTTGTTAGTGCTTTTAATGATTTACCTTATTGCAACAGCAGGATCTACGTCATAAATAAGATGGTAAGACAAAATGCCCCTTTTAGACTTCATTTCTCCCACACTCTCACATTACTTGACAGTGATCAATAGATAAATTTTCCATAACAGGGCTGGGGACAACTGATACCTCTGATACCCATTGTTAGGACATTTCCTGTCACTGGCTGACAGTGGTACGGTCTTGGGCAGAGAAAAAAACAAACAAGACCACAGCTCTAAGCTGCCCTGCAAAAGCCTGATTGTCCTTCACATTCCCCATTGCTTCTGCCTCAGATGACTGTCTATATGCTTCCATCCTGTCTGTCTCAATGCAACAGGGATGCTAGTTTTCCATTTATAGCAGCTCTCAAAGCATCTTGGGAATGTCAGCTAAAATTTTCCAAGGCATCCCAGATTTAGACTTTGCTAAGCTTCTCCTTTCCACTCTGAATCTGAGAGTTACTTTCTGACCTCCAAAGAGATTCAGGTATGTACCTGCCTACATCCCACCAGAAAATGAGACTGAGTCATCAGTGTGATGCTTTTCCATACTTCTAGCCATTCTATTTCAGTGTCAATGCTATGTAAAACATTTTTAATGGCCACTGGATACTGATAGGTGACTCTTGACAGAGGTAGTCCTTTATGCCATATTTCTTTCACACCTTGATGGACTGGTAATTATTTATTGCAGATCAGAGGACAGAGTTCACAAAATCATCTGGCAAAGTGTTTCTGAGGCAAGGCACCTGTCATGGGGGTTATGGACAGTCTCTGCTAATGAATGTCTGAGCGGCTTCTGGGTTTCCCTTGAAGAGATCGAATTACAGACAGACAAAACAGGACTCAGCAGATTTCTTCCATGGGGGGAGAGAGTACAGCATGTTTCAGGTTTTTGTTTGTTTTTTTTAAATTTGCATTTATACAGCTTCACAGACAGGGGAGTGACAGGATGAAGAACCAAAGCAAGTGAAGCTGCTTTTTGATGTAAAGTACAAATTTCCCTAATCAGGTGCTCCTTAAATATAAGGTTTTTAGGGCTTTTGATGGAAACAAGTGTGATCACAGGTGAGTTTTTTCCAAGGTCTCACAAATAAAGATTTCTTTAAGTCCAGTGCTGAGGTGAAGGGGCAAGCATTAGACATCATTACCAGTTAGGCTTTATTCAATTTTACTGTGACTCAGCACACCTTTTGCACAGTGCAAGGTAGAAGCAGTAGGAGAAAAATGTTTAATGGTGACATATTCTACAATTTAGAACTTGGCGTATTGCTGGTTTTCATTCTGCAGTTGCAATATACTGGTGAAAATCGCAACATAAAATCTCCTAGCAAAATAATTTTCACAGTACATAAAAATGTTTACACAAGTGAAAAGAGTATTGATTCTCATCCCTGCCCCTTCCACTGTAACTGCTGCCATTTAAGGGTTTGATGAATTGCAAAGCTTTTGCTTTGATTTTCTTAATGTTCTCTAGAAAAGGTGGAGCAATAAAACAATTTATCAGCTGCATCTCTGAAAGAAAAGGAACCATGTCTATCACGTTGGAAGATGTAAAGTGGCAGGGAAAATAGGTGTTTAATTTGGATGATAAACTTTTTATACTTATGCCTATCATTTATTATTGTATTTGTAAGCCATCTGCCACCCTAGAGTTTATATTCTGATTTGCCTCTACACTGGTATTTTTCATCCTGTTCTGTTTTAAGATCTTCCTTTCTAGGAGAAAAACTTGTTATTTGATGGGACGCGGGAAGAGTGACGAAATTTCATAAACTCACTGATAACACTGGAAATATTGATAGTAAAACGTGAAGTCACTTTTCATCTGCTGGTGAATAACAGTCAACTTTTAGGAATATCTGTATGTCTGTTGGTTGGGTTTTTTTCCTGTTATATGGACTATCAAAAGTCACTGGACCACAGGTGGGAAAACACTGCTCTAGTCACTCAAACTTGCATATTTTTAATAGAAATAGGAATGATGAAGAAAACTAACAGAAGAAACAGTGGATGAAGAACGGACATAAAATGTTTTACTGCTGCATTTCTGCTCTGTTTCTGATTGCTATCAAATATTGGGTTGGGGCAGGGTGTTGGTTCATCACCAAAGCCCAGCCTGGGCTGAAAGAAATTTCTTAAACTAGGAATTGCGAAATACTCTAAAAAGATAATTGACAGTATAGAATCATAGAATCATAGAATGGGAGGGGTTGGAAAGGACCTCCAGAGATCATCAATTCCAACCCCCCTGCCAGCACAGGAACACCTAGGGCAGGCCACACAGGAACAGATCCAGACAGGTCTTGAAAGTCTCCAGAGAAGGAGATTCCAAAACCTCTCTGGGCAGCCTGTTCCAGTGCTCTGTCACTCTCACAGTGCAGAAGTTTTTCCTCATGTTGAGGTGGAACTTCCTGTGTTTAACCTTGCAACCATTACCTCTTGTCCTATCACAGGGCACAGCTGAGAAGAGACTGGCCCCTTCTACTTGAAACCCACCCCTCAGGTGTTTGTAAACATGAATAAGATCCCCTCTCAGTCTTCTCTTTTCTAGGATCAACAGCCTCAGGGCTCTCATCCTTTCCTCATAAGGGAGATGTTCCATTCTCTTAATGATTATCTTTATAACTCTCCATTGGCCTCACTCTAGTGTTTCCCTGTCCCTCTTGAACTGGGGAGCCCAGAACTGAACACATTACTCCAGATGTGGTCTCACTAATACAGAGTAGAGGAGGAGGTGAACCTCCTTCGACCTGCTGGCCACACTCTTCTTTATGTACCCCAGGATACCATTGGCCATCCTGGCCACAAGGGCACATTACTGTCCCATGGATAACTTATTGTCCATCAGGATGCCAAGGTCCCTTGCCATGGAGAGTACTATGTTCAAGAGTGAATGTATGTTGTTCCAGTGAATCTTTATCCTCAAACATATTTTATCTGACTTTTTTTTTTTTCTGGGATACAAGGAAAAAGCACTGCACTTGGCTTTGTTCAGAAGCTGTGCTTTCCTACTATAAGAACAGAGCATTATTTATGTATTTGCAATAAAAGATAATCTTTCTGAGAAAAACATCAAAATATGGTATATTGCCTATCAGTATTTTGCAGGCATCCGAATCCATTTTCATTTAAAGAACACCTGTAAAATTTTGCCACTTTCATATACAAGTGAAAGTGTTAAGAGGCTGAATCCAGCACTATCCAACTCTGTATCCTCTTTTAATTTCTTTTAGACTTGTGCAGAAATATTCCACTAATATGGATTTTTTTTCTCTTTCTTTCCTTTTCACCAGTCTTCAAAGTTAGACATGGCTGTGTTGATATTTTCCACACAGCTTATTTTCTCAGGTTATAGATCATGGTTTTTTCTTAGCAAGTAATAAAAATCACAAGGCAGCTGTTCCTGCAGCAGCACAAAACCCAAATCTTTTGCTTTGCAGCATGTCTTCATTCAAAACCACTTAAGGAAAAAATCAAATAAATAGAAGTGGTATAGCTGATAGAACAAACACTTGGTTTTGTATGCAAGCAGCCAAACTGGACTTCAGCGTTCTCAGTTCTCCTTTCCACAAAATGCTTATTAACATCAGAAGCAAGTATCTTTATGTACCAACAGGAACTGACAAGATACAGGAGACTGGTAGGGCTCTGACAGGAAAACTTTAATTGCTTGGATGAACCTGGGTAAAGAAGGTTACGTCTACAGAAGGGTAGAGGGTGCAGCAGATTGGTCAGTACTACTGAAGCACTGTGAGGCTGGTGCTTCCACTGACACCAAAACAATGGTGTGGCTTGTCCAGGCAGCTGATGGGGATGGCTGGACACAGTTACAATGATCCCAGACAGGCCCCGTAGGGAGAGGGAAGGAGGTGGAGGAGATGGAC
Source organism: Actenoides lindsayi (assembly GCA_025331215.1). Classification (NCBI taxonomy): domain Eukaryota; kingdom Metazoa; phylum Chordata; class Aves; order Coraciiformes; family Alcedinidae; genus Actenoides; species Actenoides lindsayi. The sequence goes on along the minus strand of WTSP01027117.1, from coordinate 80,495 downwards.
TGACTGCTCCTCCTCTTTTCTGTTCTTCTGGGCCTGTCCTGGCAAAATGGGTGCTGAGGGATGTTGAAGAAGGAACACTTGGCAAAATAAAAATATGAAAATACTCCTTTTTAATGTATTAGTATTATATCCACTTTGAAAATTTTAAGGAGCTTTTTCCACCAACCTTTACACTTTCTGAAGAACAGGAGAGGGATGGGAAATCAAGAAGGTGGAAACTCACTGTATCTCTCTTTTAAGAACATAGTTTTCACTATAACCAGCTTCTGTCATGAACCACGCAGCAGATCACGAAAGTGTTATGCAAAAATCTTTCACATCTATTAATTTAATTTGAATTAAATTTGCAAAAGAGGTTTTTAAATTCTGGAGGCCATAGCCTCACCCAGAAAGCTTTGTTGTACAAATTCTCTTTCAAGTGCAAATATAGTGCTGTAGCCAAAACTACAGTCTTTCTGCACTAAAGAGTGAACGTTCCCCAGGAATTAAATTGAAAGTGAAAAGGCATTTCAGGCAAAAGGAAGCAAAAGAATAAATATCTTAATAGGTTTTATCTTGTTTTATTATGAATGTAGACAATAAAATGATTAAGAAACTCAGAATTTAGTCAGTTACTATTAAAGTCAGAAAGCAAAGAAATATTATGTAGACTATTTATTGGAAAAATCTTTGTTGATAATATTCAGTGCATTGACTAAAATAAGGAATATATCATGAGTATATCAAAACCAATTCTTTTTTTGAAATTCTCAGTCCAATTAATTTTCACAAAGTATGAAGTCTATTAATAAGAAGCTTTAAAATGCAGGGTAGATTTTACTCTTCCTTAAGTACCTCTTTAAGGTACTTTAAAGTACAGAAAATAAATGGCCAGTTTCTACCTTCACCATTCTGAACTAGTGGTTATGCTTGTTCATTGGGGCATTCTGCACAGTTCTGTCTGTGTTTCTGCAAGAAGACTGTTGTTGGACAAGAAGCAATGGTCAGTGGGGTGAATCCTTCTCACTAACCTGTTCAGAGAGCACGAGGCTGCCCTGCTGTAGAAGAAAAACCTGGTGTATCTGACTGAGACAAAATGCAGTGCCTTTGTTTGTCAGGTTGAAGTGACTAATCTGAATTATTGTACCTCCATTAATATTCAACATCACTTTATTTCTATCTTCTTAAAATATTTTTGTTTCAAAGGACACAAATGAAATGAACCATATGATAGAGAGCCTTAATTATGCATATAGAATGATATAATTCAGGACTTTTGGATTACATTTACATTTTATGAAATTATTAAAAGAATAACTAGTAATAATTTGTTAGATGTAGGAATACTTGTGGGGAGGTACTTGTTACTTGCAAGGAGAGGGAAAAAAAGGACAAAAAACCAATAGGAAAGTTGACTAAAAGCTTTCCTGTTCTCAAAATCAGACCACTTTTTGGTGTCTCAAAGTGGATACCCAGAAACTAGTAATTAAAAAAAATTTCATTTTGTGAAAATCAAAGTTATAAAATTAGCAGTCCATATGTACACCTGTAGCTTTTATGAACACAGAGAAGTCCTGCCTTCTCTGAAGTCTGTGCCATTAGTCCATTTTCCATTTCTGAAAGTAGGATTTTGCTTGCGATGTTATTCATATTTTCCACTAAGGACTTATTTTGATGATGATAGGCACCAATTGTTTCTCTTTACTGAATGTTCCATGGCAGGGAACAGTGATTTACCTTTATTTTATATGTGTACTTGAATGGCACACTTACCAATGGGGACTTTTGTGTGTGATATAGTTGATTGCACTGCTCCTTGATTCAGGGGAAGGGGTGACTTTGACTCAGGGTGGAGGGAGGGCTACTAGGTGGGACTGTATGAAATTCATCCATGATATACCTACTAGTACATAGCTTATTTCTTAGTGATTTGGCTAATGTGGAAACAACCTGTACACCTAGTTACAGTAAAAAAGAACAGTTTATCTGTTTAGTTTCTGGTTTTACTGCAGTTGCTCTAGCCAAAGGTCTTCTCCATTCTCAGGGTACTTCCTGTAGCAGGATTACTTTTGAAATAGTCATAGTACTATACTTATCTTTAAACTTCTTAAGCAGCATCCCTTCTAACAGGCAATATATGTCTTCTTTCCTGAAATTCAAGAGTGAAAAAGAAATCTGTGTGGGGGCATGTCAGGGTCCAGTTTTGTAAGCCTGTGAAGTCTTTGGTCTGGGGCAGTGTTCCCGAGGGCAGGTTGCTTTCATGTGTTAAACAACACCCTAGCAAGCTCTTCAATAGCCTTAATATCTTTCAGATGGATTCAGTAGCTTTCTGAACATAATGGCAAGGTCTTTTTGGACAGCTGGGAGCATGGAGTTCGTGTTTGTTTAGGATGTACTGACAAAACCTTTCTACATAAAAATTTCACTTGCACAAGGACTTGGAAACAGTCTTGTAGTTAACCTAGGTACAGGGTCCATTTGTCTGTCTAGAAAAACATCAGAGGAATATCAGTCAAGGTTTTTTACAAAAATCAAGCTAAGTCTTTGGTCAAAGGTTTACCACTTCACCGAGACTGGTATCTGAAGGAGGAAATGTATGAAAAGGAGGAAATATATGAAAAGGAGGAAATATATGAAAATGGGGAATTGAATCTTGTAATATTGTCTTCAGGATTTCAGTATTAGAGGACACATTTAAAGATGGATGTTCTCCATTTTGGTCCCTGAATGATCCTGTAGGAATGAGTTTCTACACTTTAATTAGGCACTTTGGGGATTATGTGCATGGGGGAAATATTTTGATGTGTTTTAAAGCTGTGGCCTGATGATTTCAGTTCTTGTTCTCTGAGAAATAATTCATAATCATTCACTTTCCACCTTCCCCATGTCTTTCACAGAGATATGCATACAGCTATTACAGCCTTCTCCTCCATATATAGTCCTCTTTCTTTCAACTGGAAGAGTCTTAGAGTCTTTTTGGTTTTGTTTAGTTGGTTAGTTGGGTATTTTTGTTTGGTTGGTTTGGCTTGCCTCTTATCATGTCTGACTGCTTCAGGGAAACCTTTCACTGTAGTAAATGCACAGAATGACATCTCGATCAGGGAATGAGCACTACCTAACCCTTGTGAAATGGAAACTCCACTTCTATTATACCTGGTTATAGCTAGGAGGGTGTAAATTGCACATGGCTTTGATGATGTGGGTGTCACTGGAGGCACACAGGGACATAATTTCTAGCTTTTTTCCCTAATTCCTTTTCCCCTACTGTTCTATTTTGATTTTTACTCCTGATGACTATTAAGCTGATGTTTTCATAGAGCTTACTGCAGTGCTTCCCCTCTCTCCCTCTGGAGTTGTAATTGCTCATTTAGAGGTCATAATTAACGCAAGTCGCAAGTAAGGTTATTTTTCTCAGGTACATCACTTCATATTTATCATCATAGAATTTAATTTACCATTTTACAGTTCACCAATGAAGTCTTGTTTTAAATCTTCACAACCAGTTTTAGTTTTTATTATTCTGCCTAATTTTATCACACCAACAAATATTTGTCAATTCACTAGCTACACATGCTTTCGGATCTGACAGGGCAATATTGCAAAGTACTCATCTTACTGCATATCACTGTAGCATCCTACCTGTTACCTTGACCACTGTAAGACTGGCCACTAGTCCTATCCTTCTTTCTCTACCTTTTAATCAGTTATTAATCAATGTCATATTAGCATCTTAAGAATCTTTGATGAGGAACCTTCTCAAAAGCTCTTTAGAAATACAAGGATGTATCTTGAGAAGATTATGCCTCTCTCCTAGTCACTAATTCCTCTAAAGAGATTTGACAGGTTTGTGCAGCATGACTTCCCTTCACAAAGCCATACGGGCTTTTCCACCATAGACAGCAATTTTTTCGTGCTTTAGTTCTCTCCTTTATTGCAGAGTCTACTGATTTGCCCAGGACAGTTGTCACATATACTGCACGATACTAACAAATATAGGAGTAGTAGCATTTTTTAGCTACGGATTTTAAGGCAGTTCTCAAGTCAGCCAGTATTCACTACAGCTTAAGAATGTGGATGGAGAAAAAAGTTGAGTTACAAAGTTGTGCAGAAAGTAGCTAGTAGAGGTGGATGTGGAAGCAAGGCTCCCTTGTTCCCTGTCTTGATCCTGCACTTCACTGTACTCTGCCTGAAAACAGTCTTTCCCAAGCCCTCAGAGCTACTACTGTGGGTTTTGGTAGCACTCTCAGCTCTGCTCTGGGAGCAGTGCCTACTTCTCGCTTTACTTTTAGATATTCACAGAGTCACGGAACAATCGAGGTTAGAAGAGACGTCTGGAAGTCATCTAGTCCAACAGTCCCCACTTAAGTAAGGCCATCTAGAGATCTGTTTGCCCAGGACTGTGTCCAGGCAGCTTTTGAATATCTCCAAGGATGGAGACTCCACAGCAGTTGTTGCCTTTTTCTGCCAGCCACATGCATCCCTAGTAAAATAATACACAGGACAGTTTCCCTTTCCATGAATTTTGATTTTTTGTCCAGGCATGGATTTCATGTGTGACTTGCTGCTAGTTCCTGTTGTTTCCACTATCTAACTTGGAAAAAAAGAAAAATATTAACTGCTTCATACGTCTGTCCTGAATGTCTCTTCCCACTACTACTGATGTTTCACACATTTGTCATCATAACTAACATATGAGTGATAAAGTGATACAGGAAATGACATGAAAGTTTTATATGAATAGGTTTAGGACAGCATGTTACCAAAAGTAGAAATCCACAAATAGACCATGTCAAATTAATGCCAAAATAAATCCTCTACTACTATGATATTATATATTCAGAATATGTCAAAGTTCACAGTAAAACTGGAAATATTGTGCACTTTTATAATATTTTAATGGTGTTCCTCTTACCTCTTTTATTGTCTGGCTTACTTACCATGGGTTCAAATGTAGAGAGTCAGAGAAGAAGAGAACAAATAGTTTTTAAAATTACCTTCTACAAAACAACAAAAATTGGTTTTCAATAAGCTTCAGTGATTTGGGACCTGGGAAACCTAGAAGCAATATATTGTATATATCGTTAGAAATACAGGAACCTTCCTTTATTTTTCCTACTTCTATGCTAACGAGAAGAATAAATGTTATGGAGATTTCAGATGGTAATTGAGGAAAGACAGAATACTTTCTGCCCTAAAATCAAGACTGTACATTTTTTTTTAAGACTATTGAAAGTCTTTCCTGTAAAAGGTCCTTCCTGTAGTTTGTTTAGCTATGTCTTCTGGCTTCATATATAATTTAATCTGCAATGATTAAGTCACCATTTTATTTTCCAGTTTCTTCAAAGAAAGACAGAAAGAGGGCTTTTTGCCAGAATGCATGCTCAGGAGCCCTCAGGGAGCTCAGCAGGGTCCCCAGCAAGGGCTGCTTCAACATCCACATGTACTCTCTGACCCTAAGACAAGATGGCTGGGCAGGCAGGGAATAACTGAAAGGGTACGATTGGAGGACCAAGAGACACATCCAAGAAGGGAAGTCTTTTGAGTGCAAACCTGTGAGATCAGGTTCTTACCCTCCAGACCTCAGCCTACCCTGGAAAACTGCATATAATGGACTATTGACCATGAAGTAGTCCTCCTGTGCTATATTTAGGAAGCTTTTGGCATGTTTTATTGGCTTAACTATTAAATCAGTTGGATCACATGCATAACTTCAGTAATTTAGCATGGACCTATTTACTTGGCTAGTTCTGCATGTCCTCATGTCTGCAGCAACTTTTACCCATTGCTTGTCAAAGGCACTGTCACGTGTTTGCTTCTGCTTCAGAAACTAAAGTGGGTTGGCTTCTTTTGGTATGGGCTTGAGAGATTTAGGTTTTCAGCACAGGAGCTCTTTCACAATGCAAAACAAGAAAAAACACGGAGGTGGTTGACAGAAAGTCTATCTGACAAAAAGGAAGGGAAAAATTAAAGGAGAAAGAACTGAATGTACCCATGATCAGGAGGTATGCAAATCCTGCGTTTCACCAGGATAATTTATCAAGGAACAGTTTTAGACCTCATGGAAGGCAATGAAAAGACTTCTATAGACTTCTGTGGGCTTTTTGTCAGGGTTTAAACCCTTAAACTCTGAGTATCCTTTCGGTTCCCCTGTCACATCAAAATGTACTGAAAAATCTATCAGAAGAGTGGAAAATACTTCAAAGGAAGTATGTGCAGAACCCCATAGAAAAAATGCGTTATAAATGTGAATGCTCAATTTGATTTACTTCTCTCTTTGATATTAGAAATATACTGTAGCTGAAAACAGCCTCTAGCATACTCAAATATGGAAAAAACACCATTAGCAGTTCTTTGTCCTTGGGCTGCTAGTATACATTACATCAAGGATTTTTGCTAGTCTTATAGGTAGGGATCCACCATCCTCTTTATGTATAAGATGGAGAATAAAAATCCATAACATTGGTTTGCTCTTCTTTCTCCTAAAGAAAGAGGGGCTTAATTTAGAAGGTCAAGCATTCACTAGACTGGAAGGAAAAGCTGCAATATAGAGATAAATTTCAGAGGTCAGCTTCCTCTACCTTAGGGACTTTATTAAAGCACTTAAATATGGAAGATCTCCTAGGTCATTTGAACTGTTTGGACGTGTTCTCATGGCTTTTAATAAGGACTATGGCATTCCTTACTGGCTGTACACAGGAAGTTGTAAGGCATACAGCAGGTTACACATGAAGCAGACTGTGTGGAGGTGGAAAGTATGATGGAAGAAATTACTATGATCATATAAACAAAAAGAAAAACTTACCAGCAAGTTAGTAAAGCAATGCACTATATTGAATAGGCACATCCATTTTTCACAGTTTTACAAATAAATACTAAAGAAAAGGGAGAATCTTATGTGCAAACAGTATGTGCTCTACCACAGAAAATCACTTTAGAATGAAGGTATTGCAGAAAATCTCTCTTCTTTGGAAAGCCTATCCCACAAGAAGAGATAAAAGGCATGTGTGTATTTAGCTCAACAAGATGAAGGATGAGAGGGAATATGCACACTGTTCATGGATCCATGAGGGAGGGAAAAAACCTGCTTAAAGTCATATTGGTAAAGGGGTGGATAAATTCTGTGTGGCAATTATGAGTCTGCAACTCACCTGATCTGGAACATCTTTGCAATGGCAATGCTGAAATCTGATTGGTTTTCAGGTCCAATTTGGTCAAGATAGAAGGAAGTTATTTGTTGGAACTGATGGACACAGATGATCTCCTCTACCCCAGCGTTCACAACACAGAAGATTTCATCCAGACTTGCAAAACTATCTGGGCTTCACAAAATTACTTTGAGTAAGATTCCTCCATCCCTTTTCTGAAATGTCATCTCTCAAAACCATATTATGCCACAAGTTGAAGGCTGCTGCATGTGAAGATTGCTGATGAAAATTATTTTTTGACTGATTTCAAGATTTTTCATTTTATGTGCTCAGAGATAATCATTATTGAAAATATAATAGATATTGGAAGTCTATGTTCTGGGATAATATGTCAAAACTGTATGAAAGCTCGTGCTTATCTATAGAGATCTGTTTTATATGGTGCTAAATAATAGTAATTTTGAAAATAATTAAATTTACAAGTTTTTACCAAAGATAAATATACACTCCAATAATTCAAAACTGACAGATTTTATGTGTTACTCCAATATAAAATAACATTAGTGATTCATTACCATAATTCCCAATTTCCTTAAAAAAATTAATATGTGTCTTATTAAAGTTCCTGAATATTTTGGAAGGAAAAGTATAAATTCCATCGGTAAGAAAGATATTCCACTTCAAAGTTCAATGACTTGCCAAAAACATTTCTTCACTTCTCTAAATAAAAAAACTAGTTAAATTTCATGGCAGTTATGCATCACAAAACATGTGAGAAATAGCTGATGTTCGGAGGGGCAATATATTGTGAACACTGCTATCAGTTGATCAAAGCCTCTGCAACATTGCTAAGATACCAAAGAAGAGTAGCTGGTTTACGTGCATAATGTGAGTAAATCATTGAGGCTTTCAATGAAAATCTTTAAGGAACTCCATATGAAAGGAGGAAAAAGTAGTGATAAGGCAAATGTAAACAGAATAAGCTTTCAGATAGAAGATCCTTGTTCTTGTGAACAGCCAGATGCTGGTATGATACAAAGACCTATGAACAATGACAATAAACATGAAATAAAACAATCTGAGCAACTTAAAACTTTGCAAATGGAAAAGGACATTAAGGCTGGATGAAGATCAGCCTACTTTCTACTCCACATGTCTAAGAAGGCTCATCAAGACCAAAAATTTCAGACAAATGAATCATGACCAGATTCTGGGACCATTTTAGCTAGATTGGTGACTCTGTGCCTTGCTGCACCACAGGCTTCCTGTACATGGAAAGCACAGAAGAATGTTTTGTTTCTGAAATGGGTGTGTGCAGAGGGCAACACACAGACACATGCATATATATGTGTGTATATATACGTAGCCTACCATAGCCTGGGTAACCTGACTCTAAAGTGAGAGATATCGAAACTTGTTTTCAGAATTGATTGCTCCTTGGAAATAGGTGTCACGGTTTAAGGTCAGGGCGGCCCCTTAGACCTATAACAGACACTCTCTGTTAATCCCCTCTCCCTCCCCAAAGGGAAGGAGAAAGGGAATAAGGGAGAGAGACTTAGTGATTAGAAAAGGAAGCTAGAACAGCTTGAATGAAGATGAAATGAATAATAATAAAAATGGAATATATACAAATATACACAAAACCAGTATCACACCCAACCCCCCTGATGGCAATTACATCACCGTCATCACTGATGCTGTGGAGAAGGCACTGGGGGAGTCCCAGACTGGGCCTCGCAGCAGACAGGAGCTGTGTTCAGGAGCTGGATTCTGGTACCGGATGCAGGAACATACGAGTTGGGATCAAAGGCAGAACAGAGTCCTCCTTGGGTGCTATGAGGAAGGAATCAAAAGAGGACCTGAGCCAAGCCAAACAAAGTTGTCAAAGCAGTCCAAGAGGGGAGAAGAGCCACAGGCCCTTCAGATCCCTCAGCCTTATGCTGAATATGACGTCTATGGGCTGGAATCCCTCGTCGGCCAGTGTAGGGTCACCTGTACTTCCCGCTCCTCCCTGCAGGTGCAGCCTTTCACTTTCTGCACCCTTCAATGTGGTACACAAGATCCAGCAGTGGCCCTGGTCTGCACACCAGTCCTTGGTACTGACTCTAAACGTGGGGTGTTATCACTGCTAGAAGCAGACACTGTGTGTGAGAACAGGCTGCTAACTTCAGACAGTGCAGTTAGTTAGAAGGACTGAACTGAAAAGTAAAATTGTTGAACAGAATTAATTCTATTCTCACTCAAACCAGGACAATAGGAACATGTGAAATGATCAGTTATCATTGGCCAGGCTTCTGAACCATCCTGTAAAACATAAATTAAATTGTTTTGAGTAATGGATTATGCATAGCCATTGCCAAGATAAGCATGTTTTGTGAACATGTTGCTACCCCCTTGCACCCCAAATTGCTTATCTCTATGGAGTGCTCCTGTGATTGTAAGAATAGTGGAGAAGTTGAATGCCTCATTCCATTACAAAATCTTCTTTTCCTCCTTTCTATAGAGGATTGGGTTTCTATCAACAGCTCATTCATGCCACAGGAGACTAATAATCTCTCTCAAGTAGTCTGAAGCAGAGAAGAATTTTTCCTTCCTTTGATAGAGACTGTAGACTTAATTTTCAAAGCTGCTGGTGTGACTTTTTTTTCGAAGTAGGCAAACTAGTTTAGGATTATATTA
>WTSP01027117.1:58661-70592 GCA_025331215.1 Actenoides lindsayi | reverse complement strand
TATTTTTTCTTTTTTCCTGGTCAAACTAGAAAGAAGTAAGAACTTCAAAAAATCTTTTAAGAATTTTTTTTTTTCAAGTATACCCATATCTGTTGTTAAGATTTGCAAGGTTTAGCTGGACAAAGCAAAAGTCTTCACTCATCCACAGATTTGTCAGATGGAGTGTTTGTGCATGAGAAATGCTCTAACCTCCCCATCTAATGGCCAGAGAGGTATAAAATGGCATATTCACTCTGTGTCTTCAAAATATTTGTAGTTCAGACAAGTCAAGAAAAGGCTTCACATAAATAATCTACGGGAGGATAATTAAAACTGCAGTTTTTCCTTTCTCTGAAAATACTGACAGATATCAATTTTTAATAAACAAAAGTTACATGTAAATAGGCATAGCACTGATTGAAGTGGTGGGGACATATTTCAAACCAAATGGGATAGGAATGGCTCTGCAAACTGAGTACCTAGTCCTGAAATCCCTTTTAGGCTTCTTAAATAAGAAGCAGAGCATTCAATGGGAAGTGCAGTAATTTTAAAAGTAGGATTTAATATGTAACTTTCAAGCAATCACCTTTTTGAAACTGTATTTTGAATATTCAAAGGCATTTTCCTCTGCAGAGCAGCATTTAGAAGGATTGGTATGCCAGACACATTTCATGTTGTCCTTATCTTTACTTAAACAAATACCCAGACTTGGTGCTCTGAAGTATCAAACTAAAATCTTCTGAGCTGAGCCATGCCATAAAAAGAACTGTTTGTACATACAAATAGCATCAATTGTAGCAAGCACAACAGAAAACATAGTCCGCTAGTAAATATATTAAACTATAAAGTACAATTTTTTGGCTAAGAGCCTCTATATCTAGGAATGTTTTGTCCAGAAGAGTTGAGTTTAATTAACACTAACTAAGAAAATAGATCCTGTAAAGAAAATAATTTTGATAGTGTGCTCATATTTGGAAAAAAAAAAAAAGAGAGACAACTATTTTTAATATAATTAGATCCCACTCAGCAATATGGTCACTAATTAATAAGCTATACATTGACACGATGAGGAGCCATAGAATGACTTCTGGAGCACTTAGCAATATCCTGAAACTCCAACGAATTTCAGTTCAAAGGAGTAATTATTTAGTTGCATAGCTCTATGCTTCTTCGGTTAAAAGCTTAAAGGAAAAAAAAATATTGACATACACTGATCCACACTCTAAGTAGGAGATTGGAGATCTTAAATGCAAATCTCAGCTAAAAATTCCTCTACCATTTCAATGTAAACTTTCAATAATTACTTTTCAAGTTACATTTTACATTTTAAGGAGCAAGCTCCTTTCCTAGAGTTCTTTTCACAATCATACCATCAATAGGAAACAGCACAACTGATAGCAACTGTTACAGGATAGCTTGGATTCTAGATTTTGTGTTCCATGGTGACTAAAACATTCAGACTTTGATCCACAGCCTGATATTAGAGGAAAAACTCCCATCAGTTTCAGTGAATTTTGGAACTACCTCATAGTAGCTTTTGTCCCTCTTTTTGTTAAAACTGAATCAGTGCTGCTTACAATTGCCTATTAGTGGCACTTTTTGGATTCTTGTATGTAGAAGAATACTGGATCGCATAGTTGTGAAGTTCAGAACCACACCTCCTTTCTTTGAAGGCAGAAGAATAAATGGCAGGCAAGGCAAGGCAAGGCGAGGCGAGGCGAGGCGAGGCGAGGCGAGGCGAGGCAAGTTAACTGAACGTACAAAGCAAATGCTTGCTTTAAAGCAGTGGTTGTAGATATTAAGTCTGCAGATCAGTGATATACTGTCACCATAAAAACCATAGTGGACTATAAAATATGTTTAGTAGATTATCTGTATCTGGTAGTCTTCAAGACAGCTTTAGGGTTAAAAGTCATTTGCTGGTCCTGCACCTTCAGAGACAGTAGACTAAATACACAAAAATGTATTTGAAGTCTACCATCTGGGACTTAAGAACAGGTATTTCACCTATGTGTATCTTTACTGCTTTTCTGAGGTAGCTCTGGATAGTGCACTTTAGATCACCCAGCACATGAACTCATCAGGGACCAAGCTTGTTAGGTAGTTTGGGGCATTTAAATAAAGAAAAAAAAGCTACCCAGGTGTTATTGCAAATGATATTATGAACCATTAAACCATAATATCATACAAAAATATTTGATGATGGCAATGACTCCACCAAAAAAGACATTATATCATTTTAACCTCGCAGTGTCCTTTAGTGTCTTATCACCCAGCCCTGTTTCTTTTTTTCCAATTGTCAGGATGAGATAAGAAATTAATCTTCCCTTTATGTACCTTGGAAAAAACTGCACCTCCTTGTCTGACACATGCAGTACATATTATGGGTCATAGCTGTTGTATAAGGAGCAAATTATTTCCATATTTAAGCAGATATCAACAGCTATTAGGCCATGAAGATTCTCCTGGAAATGTTGGATGAGCTATTTAATGCTTTCTAGGAAGCAGACCATTATGCAAGACACACAACTATGAAAGCATCAAAAATAGCTTTGTTTCAGATTGAAATGTTAGTGTTCAGTTGTTTACTAAATTCCAACCAAAACAGAGGTCTTACTGTGCAATGTGTTGTACAAATAACTGGCAAGAAAGAGTTAAGCAAGATGAAAAAAAGATAATCTTTTTTCACCTTCTAACACATTAAAAATGGAGTCACTATACGGAGTGATCAAACCTGTATAAGACATGTGTAACAAAGTTGAAGGCAGAATTTGAATCTTGGCACAGGATTCTAATCGTGAGGTTGTCCTCATTCTTTGAACTAAGAAGCTGAATGGTGCAAAATCAAAGTCTCTCTAAAATGCTTGTGGTGCTTTGTTTTTGTTTGGTTTGTTGTTTTGGGTTTTTTCATTAATTTGGCACAGGAATAATCTTCCGCTTCCTCTTCTTCCTCTTCTTCTTTTTCTCCTGAATATTTAGTATTTAAGTGACTATGTTAAAGCAGAGGTCTAAGGAGAAAAAAAGCAGTTTATTTTTCATATAAACCAATAAAACCTTCAGAATTATTTGATTCATGTGTGGTCTCAGGAACACCTTAACATGGTTAGTATGTTAGAAATAGAAGATGCAGTCTTTTTTCCAGAGTGGAACCACAGTGGGTGGTTTTCCCGTTGCCTTCAAAGGCAGCAACGCTGAGCACTATTTTATTGCAGAAGATGAAGCAAAGCAAGATCTGCTTTACTAAAATAAAATGTTTGGTTTGTGCCAGTGCCAATGACAATGCTGCTACAATATTGATCTAAACTTAATTATATCCCCTACAGCATGGTTCAAACTTAGCTTAAAAATTAAATAACACATAGGCAAATTCTTCCAACACAGTGGAGTCAATAGATTCATCACTGGTGATCTTACTTCTTTGCATATTGACTACTTGGAACTACTTTTGTACTCTCTGCTATGGTCATGTTCCCCCCAGGAAAAAAAACCCACCAAAACAACAATAGTGAAACCCAAGAGTCCACTTTTCTTTGCATCACATTCTGTCTGATGATGACTGATTTTCCTTGGGACTCCCCTGTTCTGTACTGCCCAGCATGCACCATGAGTAAAAAACGTTCAACATTGGAGCTGACTTTAGATCAGTAGAGTTATAGAGGCAAAATCTACAGTAATTTATCAAATAAATGTCCTTTTCTGAGGTTCAGGCATTAAAGTCATGATATTTGAAAGGAATGCTCTGAGTCAGAGTTAGCTGTCATGCCACAAACAAGAAAAAACTAATGGCTCATCAGAGAAAGTCTATGATATATCTGTATGTTCCCCTTTGTAGACTACCTAAGAGCTGCAAAATGAGGCAGACCTTGCCCCATGTAGTTTATATTCTAAACTAACTTCACACAAAGTATTATTTTACTGCTGGGGAGACAAGGCACACATGCAGTAAGACTTCTACACTACACAATTGCCATTGTAGTTGATGTGTGAGACAAACTGCCATATGCAATCCCAAGTTTGTTGTTGTCCCTATGCACTGCTGTTGGAAGCTGGCAAAACCAGTCTTCTTATCTCCTGAATAAGAAGCACCCCTCCAAATAACACATACCTTCAGCTGTACACAAGGATGTTGTATCCTAGGAATTTTCTTACCAGTTCAGAAAAATGCCACCTAACATATCTCCCATTCATAAGAACTTTTTAAGATTCTTCGTCCTGTTACTAACTGGAGTTGGAGCACCACAGGGAGGCCTATCTCTCTCTCAACCCAAAGAGGATCTTTCCTCTGTATGGACAAAGCATGTGGAAGGAAGAATTTCCAGAAATTATGTTTTATGAGCATACTTTTCTGTATGATGAATGAGTTTTAGTTTGTGACTTGACTTGGGAGACCCTGGGTTCCTCTGGATCCCCAGGTCACAGCACATACTGCAGCTCTGTACAGACAACTGAGAGGGCAGATACTTAGGAATGTGCCAGCCCTCTTTCTTCCCCTTTGCACGTCAGCTCTGCTTCTTTGCACCTTCATTTCTGCAGAAATCAAACCTGGACAAGCCTGGGAGCTGAGGAGTGCTCCAATTTTATATCTGGTGTTGGTGATCAAGGGAGATGAATCCCATAGTGTGATTCTGCATGTTACCATAGAAATGGACTTCAGTATATTATGGTAGTAAAGGTGTTGTTTACCTGGACTTCAGTAAAGCCTTTGACACTGTTTCCCACATTTTCCTAGAGAAACTGGCTTCTCATGGCTTGGACGGATGTATGCTTCACTGGATAAAAAATTGGTTGGATGTCCAGGCCAGTCATGGTGAATGGAGTTAAACCCAGTTGGTGGCCAGTCACAAGTAGTGTTCCTCAGAGCTCGGTATTTGGGCCAGTTCTCTTTAATCTCTTCATCAATAATCTGGATGAGGGGGTCGAGAGCACCCTCCACAAGTTTGCAGACAACACCAAGCTAGGCAAGAGTGTTAGTCTGCTTGAAGGTAGGAAGCATCTACAGAGGGATCTAGACAGGCTGGATTGATGGCCTGAGGGCAGTGGTATAAGGTTCAACAAAGCCAAGTGCTGAGTCTTGCACTTGGGTCATGATAACTCCATGCAATGCTTGAGGCTTGGGGAAAAGTGGCTGGAAAGCTGCCCAGCTTGTTGGTCAGCAATCAGATGAATATGAGCCAGAGCTGTACCCAGGTGGCCAAAAAGGTCAATAACATCCTGGGTTGTATCAGCAATAGTGTGGCCAGCAGGACTAGGGAAGTAATTATCCCTCTGTGTTTGGCACTGGTGAGGCTGCAACTTGAACATTATGTTCAGTTTTGGGCCCCTCACTACAAGAAGGACATTTTGGTGCTGAAGCTTGTCCAAAGAAGAGCAACAAAGCTCGTGAAGGTCTAGAGCACAAGTCTTATGAGGAGTGACAGAGAGAACTGGGATTGTTTAGCCTGGAGAAAAGGAGGCTCAAGCGCTCAGGAGACCTTATCACTTTCTACAACTATCTGAAAGGAGATTGTAGTGAGTTGGGTATTGACGTCTTTTCCCCAGTAACAAGAGATAGGAAGAGAGGAAATGGTGTCAATTTGCACCAGGGGAGGTTTAGGTTGGATATTAGAAAAAATTCTTCACTGAAAGGGTTGTAAAGCACTGGAACAGGCTGTCGGGGAAGTGATGAAGTTACCATCCCTGAAGATATTTAAAAGATCGTAGATGTGGCACTTAGGGATATGGTTTACTGGTGGACTTGGCAGTGCAGCGTTTACAGTTGGAATCAATATTCTTAAAAGTCTTTTCTAACCTAAAGGATTCTATGTTTTGGTGGTTTTTAGGGCTTCTGCCTCATTTAAGCGATGTCTTGCACATGTGCCTGGATGTTTCTTCCTTATGCACTTAAGCACCTAGGTCTGAAAAATCAGGCTTTCCGGGAAGTTTGTTAACATCAGTTTGACTTCCCTTTTGCATTACCAAGAAGTTTAACCAAAGAGGCTTCCATAGTGTTCTCTTAAATTGTTTCCAATTTCTTCAAACTAATGCTGCATTTGCTGCCAAGAAAATAAGGCTCATCTTTGCCAAATGTTAATACTCTGGATTAAGAGAAGAATCCACTGTTATCTCTACCTCTTTTTGAATGTCTGCAGTCTCCAAATCCATTTTACCAAAAACCCTGTATCAAGTATTTTATTTCTTTATTATACAATGGCAAAGAATAATAGTAAAGAATGGTTACAGAAGTAAAATCTGTGTTAGAAAGCAGCAGCAGAGTGCTACTGTATGCTGCAATGGTGCATGTTTCAACACCAGCATATTCTATTTTCTGTGCAGTTGAAAGCATTTTGTAAAATACTTTCTGACTTACCCAATGCATATCATCAGGAATTAAGGACATTGGTATATAACAGTCTAAAGATCACTAACTTAATAACCTACCTCAGCAACTCAATCATCTGTCTCATTTACAGTTACTAATTTTCACTTACTCGTTAAGTGAACTTAGCTCTCACTTACTCATTACATTCACTCATTTTCAGCATGATTTCATTGACTTTATTTTTAATGTGTCCTGACTGTGTTGGCAGATCAAGATGGTTCTGAAAGTGCCTGTGCTCATCTAAAGAACATTCTTTCTCCATAAATTCAATATTGCAGTTTAATTAGTCAACATCTCGATAATTTTAAAACACACACCCCACACACACACCTTGAACAGTATGCTGGCCTTTTTGTATTCCTCATTTAACTACTTTTTTTTTTTTTCCCCAGGAGGAGTAAAGCAATAGCTAATGTTTCTCTCTGCTTTGTTTATTTGTAGTGTCAGTGCAGGTAGGTTATATGTCAGACAAGAAGATACTTTCAAGGTACCCTAAACGGTCCTCAAAGAAATGTTTTGCTGTAAATGCAATATGCAAACTCTGTTCCGTTTTATTAAATTTGTGCCCACAGTAACTGAAAATACAAGTTAATTTAGTATCTAGAAAAAATCATGTTTTCAAAAGCTTCATATATACAGTAAATATGTATGGAAACTAAATGTTCTAGGTTTCAGATATATTTAGGGAATCTCAATCTACAGCCAGACAATATAACCCCTCCACATTTAAACAAATATGAGGAAAGTTGTACTATGTACAAAAATCCCAATAATGTTACTAGAAGAGAGTTAGTTTCTCTCAAATGAGCCTGTAACATGCTCCATCAAAAAGTCCAAGATGCCTAGTGAGACTTTTGAATCATATGATCAGCTGTCAGCCAGACCTTTGCCTTAAGGCAGCTTTTTGGGTGGACACTGGCAAGATTTAATAAGCTGTGCACAATAATTTGCACTGTCTTCCACGAGTCCTTTCATGTGGTGCACTCACCTAGTCCGGGCTGCCTCCAGTGACTACCAGTCTCCCTGAGAGGTTGGTATTATTGGCAGAAAACGCTTCAATGAGACAGGAAGCTTTATGTGAGTTAAAGGAAGATTCACAGCATGGCTTCCTCTTGTTTCTGCAGCCATGCTGCATCACACTACCATTTTTTCAACAGTAATTCTTTTTTGGTTCATTGCTAAGGGGCAAAGATATATTTGCAGATGACATTAACTTAAGCATGGCTATTTTTCTTGGGAATTCAGAACTTATTTATGACAGTCCTCTTTGCTGATTTTCTTCGACAAGAAATAAGGCATATTGCTCTTGTTTCTGAACAATACAAACTGAAGCAGCTTAACTACCTAATATATTGACAATAACTTAAGAATATAATTTCCTCTGTGTTAATTTACACAAATACAATATAGTTGACCAATGATGAAATAAATCCTCATGAACAGTCATGATGTTGCTGTTTAAACAATGTGAATACTTTTATAGGATCAAATATTACTAAACATTAAGACTTACTTAGTCCTTGTTTGACAAGTCACAAGAACGAGATTTGGGCAAGGCCTATCGTCTCCTTACTTTGTTTACTAATTAGACCTTACTTACCACACACTAATTTTTGTCCATTGATGTCACACTTCTTAGATTCATGTACAGTACAGTACTTGGACTGTGTCAGTTGCCTTTTTCTTTCTTTGACTTAGTATCTATTCTCAACGTTGGATTACTAATAATACAATTTAGACAACTTTAGCTGGCTTCTGTTAGTTTGGATAGCTTCAAACACAAACATTGAGGATGATGTGAATGCATAAGTATGACACACTGTTTTTCTTTTTTTCAAACAGCCTTTTGACATTGATGAATGAGAATTGAGATTTTATTGTCCCATCTGGGATGGATAAGGTCACACAGCCATTACTTTTTGCCACAGTAATCTTAGGCCTTTTTTAAAGAAGACAGAAAGGAAGCTTGTTCCAAACATTATAAAGTTGTTGAGACTATTACCCTATTTTACTGATGCACAGAAGAGAGCACATCCCTGTTAACTCTTTCCTTAATAAAGGTTATATCTCACGTGAGACCCATTCTTCTAAAAATGTTCCCAAGTCTATCCATTTGTTCCCAAAGATATCCAAAAATATATTTTATAGTGGGTTGGGTTTTTTTCTTTAGTTAGATAGTAAGGATTGGGATCTTTGAAAGTTGTCTATTTATTCATATATAATTCCCATTTCATATTTCCTAGTAAATATTTCTAATAAACCTATTTTTGAATTTTTAATTTATTTTGTCATTTAGGTCTTGGCAGAAGGGCAGGTATGTTACAGGATAGAATGTAAATTTAAATCATCATAGAAATAGCATGTCAAGAGGGAACGGGAAAATGAACATCTTTTGGCAAGAATTTTCCCAGTCTGGACCTACTTTTGAGTCCCTAGGCCTTCCACTTACCATGAGTCCCACTCGGCACTTGCAGCTAGAAACAGCTTCTACTGCTGTATCCGTATCTCATCTTCAGCAGTTCCACAACAAAGTCATTTATGGCATCCTAATTCTCCACTTCTCATGAGAGTCACCTCTGACATTCAGATGCATTATTTATGAAAGTTCAGGTGCCTGCTTGTTTCTTATCATATCATCTTATGTTTTTGTTTGTTTTGTTTTTTTTTTTAAATGGAGCAAAAAAAATGATTGCCTTTCAGGCTTTTGCTGCCCACCTGATTCCGAGAGTGAAACTGGAGGTGTTGATTTAGCGAGTGTAGTCCCATATGGTTGGGGCCTGGGTGCTTGCTCTGTAAACCACACAAAAAAATGGACATCAGCAGAGGCATTTTTGTGAATAATCCCTTTCATTGTATGGCCAGAGAGACCAGAGGCCAGAAGGGCTCAGAGGAGGCCACCCTTCATTGGAATTTGATCTCTTTATTATTCTGTCCAAGCCAGAGTCTTTTGACCTTCAGGCATGTTATAAATCTCCATTATTCATTCAAGCTTTTGCTCTGGAGCATTCACTGTGGAGAGAGTAGTGGGCACTATGTGGTTTTGATTCAGTTATTCAACCTTCTTTAATTTTTCATACCCATGCATAAAGCACATCACATGAAGCATTTATACACTGACAATACTGCACAAATAAATTCTGAGGATGTACAAAGCAAAAATGGGTTTGATTTAATTCCCATTTACACAAGTCAGAGCAACACAGATCAGTACACAATGTAAAAGCACTTAATTAGCATATAGGGTGGCATTGCTAATATTTGCTGCAAAGTATGCTTTCCTACTTTTCTTTCTATGTTAACAGAGGTTCTTTCTTGATGATGGTAACCAGGGAAAGCATAGTTCCATATGTGCTTGTGCAAAGGACCTGTCTGAAAATTTTCTGCTTCTTTTTGCTTGTGATGCCTTAAACAAAACAGGTAACTTGTGCTTACTTGGGTGACAGATGAGGGGCATCTTGCAGCTTCTTATATGGTGCGTAAAGAGGGAAGATTTCAGTCCACAAAAGACGGAGTTGCCAGTGCAGTATGTCAGTGAACAATATTGGTTGCTTTATGGCACTGGGGTCAGGGTCAGTATGAATGTTATGATACAATGGTGGGTCAACTATTTGAAGTGAGGTAGTGTCAGAACACCCTGTAACAATAACAGAAGAAGATAAATAAAAGTGGACATTGAGATATTTTCACCTAATCATGTCTGAAACATAGAATTAACTAGGTATTTGACCGGGTCAGAACATAGATTTGCACTTAAGTCTGATTGATGCTTAAGTTTTTGGTCTGCAGTTTTGAGTCTATGTCTCAGCACTCTCCCTCCTTGCACATCTTTCTTCCTCTGCCTCCCTGTCTCTCATAAGCACACACATATACGTGTACTTGCAGAGCTAAAAGCTCTGTCAATTTAAGTCTTTTTATTTTTCGGATGTATGTCATTATTAAACTAGAAAAGCATATATGTTAAGATTTGTGCTGTTTTGCTCCATTTTTGTGTTTGTATAAAGGGGCTAATAGTAACAACACTGGATACTGAAAGGAAGAATGCATTCTGTTGTATTATAGCAAGTAGTTAAAGGCCACCTGTGGGCTTACAACAGCTGGAATGAGTATAAAACACTATTAAAATTAGTGCTTTATATAATTTGTGAAGGCTACCTCTGTGACATCTGACAGATTTACCTTATTATGGACCAGCTCTGACATGTTTCCTGTTCCTGGTCTTAGTCCATAATATCCCACCGAAGACCACAGAGACAATTCTTAGTTGAAGGTGTTGCTGAAGCAGGCAAAAAACAGTCTGTCCCTGTACTGACAAAATTTTTAGGGATGAGCATGTTGAGTCTATTCACTCTTTTTGTAGGTTCACGGAGTAATCTAAATGTAATAAATGGAGCAGTTAATCAATAGCTACCTCAGAGACTTCGCAGGCAGTGCATCACTCCAGCAAATACATTTTGTAACAGTAGGAGTTCATAGAAGGCATTATCAGGGAAACCAACCAGCAAGGAGTTTGAATAGTCTAATCTTGAGGTAACAAAAGCATGAATAACCATTTCAGGCTCTGGATCAGTTACAACTGGCTGCAGAATGGTGATATTCTTTAAGCACACACAACAGGATTTGGAATGGACCCAGGAAATAAACCAAAACCCTAGGCAAATTACTATTAAAATACAGACAACATCAAAGGCAATAGCAACAAAATAAAAAGAATGAAAGAAATGTTTTGGTGCAAGGATAATTTCTTTTCATTTTATCAACCTTTGCACATAAGAAGATTTTTTAGTTTCCAGGAGTGCACATTTGACAGGCATGATTATGTTAATATCAAAACAGCAACCCACATTTTTCTTTTCCATTGCTCCTAATTTCCTTCTGTTAGTTGAACCATCAGATGTTTCTCCATTACTGAATTTGGGTTATCTTTGTTTTTTTTCTTTTTCCTCGTTCTCAAAAGCCCTCTTGACATTATGAGAAGGGCCAGAGAGATGTTCTCCCTCTCTTCCCACATAAGTTAGAAGGCAACTAGAAAAGTAGAAAGACAAAATGTATTTTAGCTGTTACCAAGATAGAAAAGACAAATGATTTCATGAAAAAAAAATTGTCTGGAGAGAAATACAGGTGGTTAAAAGTAGACTTGCCTGTTAGTACAGCAGTTCTCTCAAAGGACGCTTGATGGAGTGCACCTTGAAGTCAATCACACCATATGATCTTAACTACTAGCAAATGCAATCAAAACAGATCAGCCCAAAATGTGAAGGCCCAGCTCTTCCATATATCCCCAGAAAATTTCCACTGACACAGAGCCCCATGGGAATACCTAGAATTGAGATACACCCAAAGATGATCAGAAATCCCACTATGGTGAGACCAGAGTTGGCAAATACAGGAGAACAAAGCTTGACAGACCAAATGACCAAAGTAGCTACAAATATAAAGTAAAAAATATGAAGATAGGATCATAGATCAGTAGAAAAGGACCTGGGGGTGCTGGTAGACAGCTGGCTGAACATTAGCCATCAGTGTGCCCAGGTGGCTAAGAAGGCCAACAGGATCCTGGCTTGTATAAAGAATAGCGTGGCCAGCAGGAGAAGGGA
>WTSP01027117.1:0-51602 GCA_025331215.1 Actenoides lindsayi | reverse complement strand
ATCTGGAACTGGATTCAGGAACACACAGATTAGGATTGAGTCCCAAATGGGCAGAGTACTCCTCTGATGCTGGCTGTTGAATAAGAGAGCTTGACCCTCCAGACCCCTTAGCTTTATACTGAATATGGCATTTAGGGTCACCTGTCCTGCCCACTCCTCCCTGCAGGTGAGGCCTTTCACTTTCTGCACCCCCAACATGATACACAAGATCCAACAGTGGCCTTGGTCTGCAGAGGAGCAAGTATAAGCCAGAGCCTTTTTGCACACCAATCCCTGGCAGTAACTCACTGCTAGAAGCAGACACTGTTTGCAAAAATATGCCATTAACTTCAGAAAGTGAAGTTAGTTAGAAAAGACTGAGATGAAAATTAAAATCACTGAACAGAATTAGTTCTGTTCTCACTCTAACCAGGACAACAAGTGAAGCAGACTGATGGCAATTCTTGTTAAAAGGGATTCAGGTATTCTTAATAAGCATATTACTGTAATAACTGGACACTGCAGTGGGAATTTAGCCTTCCATTTGTCCAAACACTCCACTAAAAAACACACAAGCAAAGAATAGTCTGTTCTTCAGAGACTCTGGGTACGCTTTTTATGTCTGTAGACGTAAATGGAACAGATGATAAGATAGAATGGAAAAAGGGAGAATGAAAAGAGGAAAAGTGGGGGTTAAATACATAAAAATGAACATATGGCTAAAATTGATTGCATCGATAGTTTCAGCTCACCTCATGCTGAATTCTTTAATCTTTCATTTCCTGGTTTATGAAGGAAAAGGAAATAATGAGAATGCAATGAATAATGCATATTCATATGTCAGCCCAAGAGTACAGACTAGCACTTTTGCTAATTTGTAATTTAACAATATTCTGTGGAATGAACAATGAAATTCTCTTAGTCAGTAGTCTGGTTCTGAGTCATTATGAGAGATGCAAGCTCACAAGTCAGCTTTCTCTTCGAGTTTTAGGAAAGTCCTTCTGTTCCCAGACGTTAGATGCTCTAGTACTTGGCAATTAACACTGCTGAGCTTTCACAGAAGTCACTTCCTGATTATTTCTTGGTTTTTGTTGGCAGATTTGTTCTTGCAGAAGATTTCTTAATGGGAGGCTACAATGAATTGTCCATTTAAGAAAGATTATAATGAACAAATGGAAAATATATAGGTAAACATCAGTATTAATAAGAGGCAAGCCTGTTATGCAAATGAGTTTTAATTAAAATGTTTACATTTTTTTCAAAATAGATTAAAATTTCAGAACCATTTTTAATATTCAATTTTCTATTTTTTTTCTCAATGAAATAAATGGACTATAAGGGGTTTTTTTTTTCCTTTTAATTTACTTTTGTTCTCTCTTTCTCCAGTGTGAGAAAAAGTGGAAAAAAAACATGAGTGTAAGAGAATTTTGTCACAATTTAAAATGAAAACACGAAATATTTTTCATTTTGCAATACTGATGATCTTCAATATGAAAAAAAAACCCCACATTCTTCCATCAAGACATGTTAGTTTTTCAACAAATACTTCATCTTGGCAAAATCAGTGAGCTCTAATCAATCTCCACAATCCAGAACACAAAGTGCCAGGCTCTCCTAATTAAACAGTCATGTTGGGAACACTTAGACAACTGACAACAGCCTATGTAAATACACATAGTCAAAGAATAATCAGGCAAGTATCTGGGAGGGGTGTGGGGACGGGATGTTTGTAATCCACATCAGAGCTGGCATCTAATATGAATTCCTATGCTCACTTCTTGAGGCCTCTAGCATAGAGAAATGTGTGGGGATCATAGAAGCAATAAGCTGGAAAGCATGTCCCAAAGTGCTTTGTGCCTCCCTTTGAACCCACAGCTAGTACAGATTAGATAGACTCAAGGCCTGACATCTCGATTTTTGGAGAAGAACACCCAGAATAAAATCTTCAGCTAGTAGAAGTCATCACAGCTCCACTGATTTGTTTTGATTCATTCCTGCAAAGAATATGGCTCTTAAGTTTTAGGAAAGGTAGTCTAAGAATATAATACCAATAATTTGTATTGACAGGCTTTTAAATGACAATACTCAAAGCAACAGCACATGTGGTTACCACAAAATAGTCATTTTAAGTGTCTTGGTGCTAACAGAGGAAACTGTGTCATTGCAAATGCACAGGCCTTTTGTGAAAGATCACACAATTTACGGGGAAACACCATTTCAAAGCCACTGCACCACAATCTGATGTAATTTTCTCAGTTCACAAGAGATTGTCCTCTGGACCCCAAGATTTCAATTTCTAGATGGATGTCCTGTCTTGTTTTTCTGTGAAAATACTACCTATGATTTGTGAGCTGCTGTTCAGTTTTAAAAAAATCCATACTGTAATACATGTACAGAGTTTCACAGTGGCAGTGGTATTATCCTTTTCATCTCAGACTTCAAGAAGGAGGTTTTATCTCTTGTGAGACAGACTGATACCTTGCAAGAGCCATGCCAAGCTTTCCAGCCTCTTGGCCTCATGAAAGGAGCTTTTGCCCCAAAGCTTCCTTCCATTTTTCCACCAGTATATATATATATATACATAGCTTCCTACAATCTCTACCATGTTGCATATATTTTCAGGTCCAAGGCATGCCCTGGAAGGAAAATTTATTCTTTCCCTTCCCATAAAACTCCCTTTCCATTTATTTCTTGAAGGCTTCTGACTGAGCTGGCTGAAATGGTACCAAACTAGCCATTCAAACACAGGGACAGAGATAGCTGGTCACCATCCTGCCTTACTGAGTAACATCCCCAGGCTCCTGTGTTTCAGCCCTTTCTTTGTTCCCTCCATGCTGAAAATGCTTCTCTGGAAGAAGAGGGTGTTGAGGGTTAATGCTTGAGGAATGCAGGACCAGGATTAATGCTTGTGGCAATTAGTTGCTCAGTGGAGCTTCTTGTGCACAACAATTTTCCTGAGGCTTGACACAACCAGTATTTAGGCATACTAGGAATTCTACTTACCTGAAAATTCTCCTTTTACTTTAATAGGACTCCAAACTTCAATAAAGTTGGTTGCATGTGTAAGGATTTGGAGTTTCAAACCCTAAAGCAGTAAAATCAACTGCATCTACAAAACCTTACTTTGAAGTATAACCCTGAAATGTAACAGAAATAAAACAAGTAGAGAACAACCCCACTTTTTGCTCAAGAGAAGTCAAACCCCCTAATCCCTCACCACTAACCTATTTGCCATGCAATGGTCAATCCCTCATGACGTGCATAATCTGTTACAAATTATGATCTTGCAACACATAAAAAGAGCATTTCTGGGATGTTAACATACATAGAACTTATAATATCTGTTTTATGCCTCTTTCATGCAAAAGTAAACTGTATTTAAAGGCATTATACATGCTTGCTATGTAATTACATTAATCAGAGAGAGCTACTTCTCTGCGTTCCCCTGCTGTTGCCATGGCAGCATCCCCATGTTTGCAAAGTGCAGGGCACCCATTCTTAATTATACTTACAAAGGAGCTACATTTCAAAGGAATACAATAAATACAAAGTTAAAGTGAGGATGCTGCACGGAAGTGATGTGAGCAAATACGTATTTATCACGTTTTCATCTCATGCACACCTCACATTTGTTATTAGAGCATTCTGCCTAATTCCAAGCTTCCTTTTCTGCATTTATGGAAAACTCCAGATTTTTGTTTGCCAGAAAATGCAGTCCCTGATGCAGGTCCCAGAGTTATCTCCGCTTCTTACGTGGGGGCTGATCTTTTAGTTTGCACTGATCAAAATATGGCAACTGGGAATGTCTTCTTATTCTCCCCTCACCAATATAAATGCCATTGCTGCTCTCCATTCCCACTGCTGTCCACCTCTCCCACCCAGCAGACACACTTTGAGCTGCTTCCCTGCTGTGGTCACCCGCCACTGTGTTGTTTTTGGTGACAGTGAAGGCCTCACCACAATAAGGCTGAGATGCCAACATGACATTGATCAAGAAGAATTTATTTCATACAGCGTGCGTGAACCACTGGCTTGGTGCAGCCACCAACACAGTCCTTGCTTTCTTGTTGATGAATAAGGTGGAAATTGCAGCTGACATGGAAATTTACATTTTTACCCCTGTAAAGAAATAAGGGATTCCCTCATTCTGAAATTAACGCTCCCCCTGAAGTTGAACAGCTTATACAGATGCCGGATTGCAGATATGAATTATGCATTTTCTGGGGGTGGAAAGTCATGCAATTTTACTGTTATTCAAGCCACAAAGATCTATCGGGGGAGAAGTAATTAGAATATTTCAGAGCCCCAGATTTACATTTCTTAAGCTGGTGAGTGAAATGAAATTGGCTGCCTCCAATTTACATGTCTGCAATCACACCGTGAAAAATCTGTCAGATCTCAGCTTTTGGATCTGAAACCTCTGGGGGAAAACCAGGTGCTCTGGCAAGCGATGGTGTTCCTTTGGTGTCACTTGGGCACACCTACTTCTGAAATAAATCTGTGCTGAGATGCAGGGGGCACTGTGTTACTGTATGTATATGAGCAGGGGTGGTAAATGCCATTAGATTTGACTTGCAAGGCAGAAGCCCTATTTTCCAGTTTATTTATTTCTATTCTTAGTTGTTTTTCTCGTGTATATTTATTTTTCACCTTGTGCGTGGGAAATTGTGGTGTTTTCACCTGGGTGTATGCACTCAGCCATAAAAAAGGAAGCAATTCTGCCTTCCTAATGAACTGTGCTCTGACTTAATTATTTGGGTAAGTAATGTGGCCTGGACACAGCTGGAAAATAAGGACATGTGGGCAGTAATATTTCTTTTATTTTAAAAGGGAACTCATTCTATAATTTGGCCTCTGAGCTCTGTTCTCAGATGCTCTATTCTTTCTGGCTCTGTCTGGTTGTTCTGTCCAGGTATCTGCCATGGTGCTCTTAAAATTGCAATGACTTCTTGGTGCAGTTTCAGTCTCGTTTGACTCTAGCCTGCCAAGACGGGTTGCAGAAGCCTCTGGGTTGCCTTGTCTGGAGCTGTGGAGTGGACAGGAGGCCACAAGATCATTGTAAGGCAGAAGTTAGTTGTTTCTTGCACCACCTGCTGATTCTCAGATGTAGGCTCTGCAGATGCATTTGCTTTGCTTACTCTGACAGCAGGATAAGAATAATACCAGAGTGCTTCGGACTACTAAGGTGAGGGATTTGCTTTTGCTCTACCTTGTGCAGGCTCTGTGATGTCTCCAGAGCTTTTTGTCTACAATAGTCTTCCCACAGATTTGAGAAACATACTGCTGGAAGCAGAAACTATGTGATTAAGACTGATTTATTTATATAAATATTTGAGAATACACACACAAACATATGTGTATACACAATATGTATACTTCCAGGTATATGTGAAGTCTGTCCTGCTACCACCCTTATGTAGAACACAAATGTTACATAATGCTTCCAGCCGGGAACAGAGAAGCAGGAATATGACTAAGCAACAGAGCATGACTTATGAATAACAAATTGTGCATATTCCCAAAGACGTTTCTCTAGCTGTTCTCCAAGGAAAAAAAATCTTCAAAATGAATACATTTGAGAAATCTCTTGTCTCCTGGAGGACTACGAGGAGATAATGGAGGACAACAAGCAAACAGAAGAGTAGACAGAATTAATGCCATATATTTACATTGCTCTTTGTGGATTACTCGCCTCTGACAATGACTTCATGTGTTGATTCAGATGATTAATATGTGGGTCAAGAGTTTTTACCCACTGTGCAGCAATGAGTGCAGTGCAACTGAACTCTAGTTTGCAGCTGAAGTCAGAGAGCAACCCCTTGCAGGCACCAGAGAGCAGTTTGAAGCAGATTAAAACTCAGCAGGGTGAGATCTAGACAATTTGCTTTCCTCCTACTTGACCAGAAACCTGCATACAGGCACCTACAGCTTTCTGACTTTGTGCTGTTAAAATCCCTCTCACCTTGCCTCTTTGGGTTGTCAGGATGTCCTGTATGAACTAGCGTCTGAAGAGGCCTCTGAAGATACTAATTTGCACAGCAAAGTCCCTGTAGAGTGCCAGCATCAACAAGACAGGCACTTCTAAAATCTTCAAATCAGATACTAGTCTGGAAGAAATGGCAGAGATTCGGTGCCACCAATAAAGCTGTGCCAGCTGTCTCCTGCTGAGGCTCTCAGCCTCATAATTCTCAAAACCAAAAATAATCTAATTGACAATAAAATAAGATAGGAGGAGAGAAAGCTTTTAAATGCCTGAAAGGTGATTTGGAGACAGAAAAGGAAGGGCCAGGGGCAAAGAAACAAGAGTGCATTTGAAATGATTCAATAAGCAAATGGGGAAAAAGATGAAAGAAATATCACAGATAATGAGAGAAGGGTGATTATTTTCTATCTCCTCTCTGAATCCACATTTTGTCAAAGCAATCATGGCTTTCCCATGGAGACAATATAACTGCCTGATCCAAGAAGCTGTGGTTTAGTTAAGACATCTGCTTGCAATAGCATCCTCTCAGCCCTGGGATCCTTGCTAGTTTTAGAGCTGATGGGGTGATTATACAACGCTGTTATCTGCTGAATTTCTAAAATGCTCCCCTTGGAGCGGGTGTGCCTACACAAGCACTGCAGGACAAAAAGGAGTGCTGAGCTCCAGCTCTCCTTTGCTGGTCAGACAAAGCTGAGTCAGTACAGTGCTCTGCAGTATATTGCTCCTGTCACTCAGCAAGCGGGAGTGCCCAGGGAAGGGTGCCATGAAAGGATGGCTCCAGAGCACAGCATCTCTTTGGACCAAGCTCTTAAATTCATGTTCTTCTCAAAGGCACAGTGGAGTCAAGCCTTTCTGCTGACCTTTTCAGATGATCACCAGTTGTGCTGCTCTTTATTCCCACTCAAATCAGCCTCCTCATCTGTACTGGCTTGCTCTGCCATTCCCCTTGCTTGTTCCCCAGGATGACACTGTATGATCTCATTTAGGCTTGTTAACAATGTCACATTCATCATCTTTCCCCATTTGCTTTTGCTCTTTTCTTCCCTCTGCTTTTAATCCCAAGGTTTGCTTCAGTTTGCCCATTTCATAGTTTGCCATGATCTTATTTTTCCTCATGCAGGGGAGTACCCCTTGATATGGATGGGGTTTTTGGACTGGATTTGGATCCCTGAGTGACAGAAAGGTCAGCATAGTACAAGGTTCCATCTAGTCTATTACGATGATGATTTGGACAGTAAGGGCAGGATAACTGCTACCGGTGATTTTGTGGCTGATTGCAACCTGAACTGGACAGATCAAATCAAGTGGCTGTCTGTAAGAGATGCTAATACTTTGTATGATGTGGATAGAACTTTGATCTTCATGTTAAGTCTGAATGTGAAAAGAGATAATAAACTACCCTAAGGAAATTAACTGTACACCTGTAGTTTGCCCAGGAACAGTTCAAAGGCTAAATATTTGGGGGCCACCATTGAGGGGGAAGAGATGCATGTTTGGGCAGGTTACTGAAATCTTTAGTTCCAAAAATCTACTACCTAATTTGGAAGGACTTCAAATCTCTGGAAGATGAACTCTGTGTGTATTTATCATCCAATTATCCAAAGAAACCTCAAATGAGTGCAGAAAATAAATCTTTCCTCAATTATATTTATGTCACAACTGATGATAAGACAGCAGCATAGAGATGACGATTTGGAGTACCCTCCTTTTTTATGCCTTAGACTACCTCTCTGAGCTTGTCTGCAGCTGTCAGCTCTGGTGAGATTTATTTACTGGCAATAAAGATTCCAGGCATTCCCAGGAACTTGACTAAACATTCAGACCAATGTGTTTCTCTTTTCCTATTAACTCTCATTTGTGCCCATATCTTCTTTTCCTATCTGCATTTCTCTACGACTTCTCCCTTTGTTAGCTGGGGTAGTGACTCCCTTTTCCTGTCATCAAACATTTGTGAATATGGCCACTCTGAGAGCCAGAAGTGGGGATTTTCCACAGCAGACACAGTGGTGGTTTTTCCTTGGGATTGATATATTTCATAGAATCATGGAATGTTTTGGGTTGGAAGGGATCTTTAAAGGTCATCTAGTCCAAACCCCCTGCAGTGAGAAGGGACATCTTTGAATACACCGGGTTGCTTGGAGCCTCATCCAACCTGGCCTTGAATGTTTCCAGGGATGGGACATCTACCACCTCTCCGAGCAACCTGTTCCAGTGTTTCACTACCCTCATTGTAAAAAATGTATTCCTTATATCTAGTCTATATCTACCTTTTTTTTAGTTTAAAAGCATGCCTTGTCCTGTTACAACAGACCCTGATAAAAAGTTTGTGCCCATCTTTCTTACAGGCCTTCTTTAAGTACTGGAAGGCTGCAATAAGGTCTTCCCAGAGATTTCTCCAGGCTGAACAACACCAGCTCTCAGCCTTTCTACATAGGAGAGGTGCCCCAGCCCTCTGATCATTTTTGTGTCCCTCCTCTGGATATGCTCCAACAGCTCTTTCCTGGACTCAGTACTCCAGAGCTGGATGCAGTACTCCAAGTGGGGTCTCTCTCAAGGCATAATTGTATCATGTGGCAAATAACACAGATGACATAGCTAAGACAAAAAATAGTTAATACCTTCTGAACAAGCTCCAGAAGTAGCACAGCAGTGTTCGCCTAGCTCTGTTCACAAGAAATAAACCTTAAGCACTGAGCTGGTTCCTCTGTGCCACTCTGTATCTTATTGATTGACTTCAGAAGTTCCTGCATGGCATAAAGGAATGGGGAGGGATTTCAAGTCATTCATCATACCCTGAACTGACAAATGGGAAGGAATTTCTATGCAGCCTTACATGGGAGCTCTACTAAAGAGACATGAGCTGCAACACTCCAGTTTCTTTCCTATATGGAATTTGTTTCCACCTATTTTCTTCTGATGTCTAAGTGTACATGAAGGTAGCATCTCAGTCTAGTACTTCTTTAATAAAAAAAAATAAAGAGGTCATCATTAAACATTCCAGTTAGCTATTCATGTAGCAAATGGTCCCATTTATTGCAATATATGTCAATGAGTCTTAACAAGGATAATTGGCCTTTTGACAATTAACAAGAGTTGCAGCTTTTCTTCTAATGATTTTTTTCCTTTTTGGTGAAAAAAAAAAAGCGCATTTTCTGGATCTACTGCATTTATGACTGTTTTGTGGAGGAGCATTCTTGTTTAGCCTATGTCTTATACTTTGAAGTGTCATTTTAATGAAGAACTACACATGTGAATATTTTTCTTTAGTTTCATGGCAGTAAGCATAATAACACACTGCTAGTTTTAAGTCAGGTTGTACAGCTTAAGATGTTTGCTTTCTTACAGTAAACAGACACTTCTGGCTCTGATGTTTAGTTTGGTCCCAAAGTATTATTAGCCATCCCCAGCATGATATTTACACAGAAGGAATGCAAACCTCATCAAGCTCAAGTGAGTAACAAGATATTAGTCACTAGACCATCTTTGGACCTTGTTCATTGTTATCTTCTTTTCTGCTAATAAATAGATACTTCTGGTTATGAACTGCCTACTTATTATACAGGAAAAATCACTTTCCTGGAAAAATCAGCCAAATGCAAGTTTCTTTCAGGCTGTTACTTGAAAATTAAGAAAAATTAATGCTGTATTTACTCAGACACAAAGTTTCCAAAGCAACAACCACCTTAAAGCCATCTTTCTGACCTTTCAGCAGGTACATGAATATGGAATCAAGGGATTTGAACACAATGACTACAGGAAACCCTTGAACTCCTGCATCTTTAATCCACAGACTTGGGGTCTCCAGGCTGTTTATAGGAATCACCTCGGATTTTTTCCAGCTGAACAACAAGATGGCCATCTGGCCCAGACAACCCTGGCTGTTGGAGGAACCGCACAATGGTTTTGCAATATGAAGAGAGTGTAAAGAGAAACAGGTTGCAAATTCCTCAGAGTTGGCACAAGGGAAGACCTTTTCACTTGTGGGACAGTGTGAAACACGCTACTTGCATAACCCTAACTTCTCCCAGGACCTCCGCTGGAGCAAGGAAGTGTTCTGGAAGCAGCATCTTGCCACATTAGCAGATGGACACAAATCACGCAGAAAAAAGACCAGAGAAAAATGGCTCCTTATGGCGAAGTCACAGAAAGGGATTTCATCAGAACTGAAGGATGGAGACAGCTGTTACCGTGTTTGTAGACTGCAGCAGAGAGACATAATTATAACATGGATGCACACAAACAGGGAACTAGGATTAAGACCTCAGCAACAGAAAAGCAGGTTTTTATAGCGTGAATCACCAACAGATATCTACAGTTGTTTGTGAATGCAGGTTCATTATTACCTTCTGTGGGCAACATCATGCCTTGTCGCAAGAAGAGGCTGGGATGAGATACCTTACTGCTGGAGTTGACGTATTATCCTCGCTGAGACCATATGCAGCTTTGTGCTGCTGCTCAGCATGAACATAGTCATCAAAATCTTCCTCAAAACCAGCAGAAACATGCCTGAAACTTCTCAAAGCTCTGCTCCACAGCCTCTGCAATACAACAGAGCATTGTCGAGGACTTCTAACTATGTGCCGTAAGAAAAATGCCAGAATTAGTCTGTTTGCCAACCAATAGTGACCGATCTGCCAATTCTGCAGTGAGCTACTATCTATGGACAATATAAGCTGCTCTCCTGCTGCAGTAATAGTACATTCTAATGAAATTGTAAGCTTTGCTATTGAAACACACTTTTTTTTGTGTTTTTATGTGTTAATTAGGAACTGCGAGATTTAATTAAATATAGTGCAAGTTTATTATCTTATCAGCTTTGATGACAGAGATCTGAGATGTATAACTTCATTCGGTGCAGATACTTTTCCTAGAGAATCTCTGTTCTTCCCTAGCTGTTAATCCTGACATTTCTCTCTGTTTTGTTGCTGGTTTGTTTTGGTTTGGTGTTTTTTTTATGTGTCTATATTTATTTGCATATGGAAATTTTGCAACAATGA
The DNA here is from genome assembly GCA_025331215.1 of Actenoides lindsayi. Taxonomy (NCBI): domain Eukaryota; kingdom Metazoa; phylum Chordata; class Aves; order Coraciiformes; family Alcedinidae; genus Actenoides; species Actenoides lindsayi. The sequence continues at coordinate 40,643 of WTSP01027117.1, read as the reverse complement.
CTGTTAGGATAGTTTTTAGCATAGATCATATCAGCACCCAGTATATTCAGAGTCCCGTTGCATATGTGTAGCAAGAGAGCCCCTGCCAAAAGCAGCTAATGAAGGAGACAGGAACATTTATTTGACAGCAAGTTTAATAGTGTTCCAGGGACCAATGCAGGTAGGTTACATGCAACTGCTGTCTGTAGCATTCTTCAAGGAGATACAAAAGTTTTCAGAATGGAGCTCCATTTGAATGCCTGAAAAGAGCCCAGTTTCTTAAGTGTTGTTGACTTTCAACTTCTGAGAAAGCAGACTTACCAAGATGTTCTAAATGGGTCCCAATAAGCAGAAGAATTCAAATACTAATGTATCTTTTGCCAGTTAGAGCTATGTATATTATCTTGATGTTATATCTTATCACTCTTTGAGCCTTTTCTGGCTCCCACTGCTGAATAGACTGCAGTGAGCATTTCCTACCCTGCTTTTATTTAATAGAATCCGTCATTTTCAGGAAAAAAAGGGATTTAATCTAAAAAAGTGCTTAAGTTTGCACATACCTGTGAACATATAGGTAATTTTGTAGGAGTCAAGGAGGAATAGCACATATTTAAAGTCAATACAGAGTGAAATAATTTGCCAGATCAGGTCTCACAACAGATGATGATGACATAGGCTAGGAGATGATGAGTGTTGCTCAGACACATCCTACAATTGCCTGTGCAGTAGGAAGGTGCCATTGGAGCTACTGTTGATGGAGCAATTCTCTCTAAATGAAGGCTAAGCATGTGAAGTTAAGGCAACAAGAGGTTTGTGTCAATGTGCAGACTGACTTGGAGGATGAAGTAACCTTAAAGATGCCTAGCTTTAATATACAAAAACTCATACTTATTTATGCCTCAGACTGGCTCCATGGGAGACATAAAGTACATCAGGACTGATGCTGCAATATTGTCCAGGAATCCCTCTGTGGCACCTTTGTTCTCTCCACAGTGCAGGGCTCGTTGCTAAGGTGCCAAGGGTCTTGGCACCTAAAATAGGGTTCAGAAGACACTGGAGACATCAGAGTTTCAAAAATTAGGTGCTTTATACATCCCTCATGGATGGATCCAGCTCTGTTGCAACTGGCTGTTGGCTTTTTGCTGCAAATCCATGTGTGTGTTTCAGTCTTTATCTGGAATGACTGCTGCCAAAACAATAAAATAGTTAATCTCTGTGTCAAATCTCTCACTGCTGAGTCTACTAAGAAAGGGTGGCAGCTGTGATTTTTGTAGTTTATGCTGTGCTAGAACCTGAGCTGCACTTGCCAACTGACAGGTAAAAACTGGTTTTGCTTGTGGTCAACCTGAGTTAATTTAAAGAGGTGACTAATTCCTGAAAGTTTCTATTGTCCCCTGCCTCATCCTCTTACTCAGTCACTTCATAACCATGTAGTTAGTTACTTTTCCCTTCCCAAACCAGCTCAGGTACACACTTTTGAGCAGTGTTATCACTTATTAAATGGTGCAAACCCCCCACCCTTAGTGGGTGATAGCCTAGAAAAAACCAATCTTACTGATAACAATACACTGAGACATTTCTTTAGGTTTTATTGTGAAAGGTGCTGTTTGAGGAGTCCATTGTGTCTCTCTGAAGACCCAGAGGAGTAGAGTTTCATTGACAGGGCTGGGCCTGCAGAGGAGTCCTGGGAAGGTACTGCTGATGCGTGGGTGTAGCAGTCCCCTGGCTAGTGGTAAAGTACTATGGTTTTAGTCACAGGCAAAGAGGAGGGCAAACAAACAAGAAGAAATTCAAAGAGAAACATCAAACCACTGTAAGCAACCTGAATTATGCAGGAGTCGTAGAGGGAAGACCAAGAGACTTGGATAGGAAAATTACTGAAAAATGTATAGCAACATCTGTCTTGTGTCTGTATCAGACTTGAGACAGAGCTGGGAAACCTATTTTGATGACATGCCAGGAGATGCAGAATGTTCCCTATTTCTCAAAGAAAATAAATACAGAGAAAGGCCGCTCACTATTTCTCCTGTTCTGCCGCAGTAACTCTTTCAGACTTGCCTATACATTTTTGCAAGGTCTTACAAATTCAGAGAAGGCAGCACCAGCCTCACCAGCAGTGCTGATTCAGCTGGACTGGGAGCTGAGGCAGCCAGCATGTAGTTGCCAAGGAACAAGCAGCCTGGTACCAAAAAGGGGGAAGCCTCTCTCCTGTCACCATGAAATATTTCCAATGCAGGGCAAGCACCAAAGCCCCATGCTGAAACAGTGGCTGATAATCATGGCAATGGATGGGATATACTGTGAGTGCCAGAAACTAGGTGCCCACAGGGACACTGCCATCCCAGCCCCAGGGTCAGCAGAGCTCAGTTAGAAAATATCCCTGTTCGGTCCAGTCATTGCAGTTCCAAGCACAGAAATTGCTCTGGAAAAGCAGACACATAGTGCCTGCTGTGTCTCTTCCATTTTTTCCTGTAAGATTCATGAAGGAAAGGCTGTAGCAGTGCCTCATCCTCAACTGGTTCTGCTTATTCTCTTTACTAACAAACCACCCATAAGCTGAAGTGCGAGGTTTAGTCCCCTGAAAAGAGCTGTGTCAGGCCCTCAAAGGATACATGTGGGGCACAAGAATACCTCTGCACTGTGCTCAGTACCAACTGTAAAGATGCCAGGAAGCAAAACAATGTCCAGATTACATTATTACAGACAGAGATACAGAGCAAAATACGTAAGCTAAAAGCCTAGTCACCATCAACCAATTATGATTTTAAAAAGATACTTTATAAAGGGCTGGATTGAACATCTTTTGAGTATTTTGACAAAAATGTCAATTTTTTAACCTTTTGGGTTTTATTTTTTATTTTTTTTAAATAAATTTTATAAACCTCATTCCATTTCTCTGCCTGAAGTACATTAGTTTCTATGGAAACATTGTAGTCATTTATGTGCATGGTGTTTTCTGACATCCATATGTGGAGTATAAAGACAAGTTATGTCACTGTTGTGAAATGTAGGCATTTATGTTGTACTCATCATGGCTCTACATGCAAGAGAGAGAATACCTTTAAAATGTTATATAATAGATGCAAAAGTCCAGATACAGGGAGACAACAATGAGCTGAGCTGCAGAATTTAACACACACATTACATTGACAACCAGACTGAAGAAAAATGTGAGATTCACTTAATATTTTGATTTTGCATATTTGGTGCAACTATGCCTGTTGTCATTGTGTAGCACAACACTGAAACCTTGGTGAATTATCACAGAAAGTCTAATGATGTAACTCATCCTTCCTGTGACAACATCCAGTAGTGCTGAAGGAAAGGCAAACAGTCATGCTGTTTCCTTCCTCATAAAAAAGAGAAAATTATACTGTGACACAATGTGTAAATAACAGAACCAAAGCCATTGGGTCTCTAAGTTTCTTATTTAGCAACATAAGACAAGCTTCCAGTGAGTGATTCTTGTTTCTTATATTTTAATCAGGCTTTTATGAATCTACATATCATATCTTCTGAAGTGTTAGTGAAATCCTCCCTGTTTGAAGTATGTTTTATAAAGCAGTGCTATGGCAGTCTAGGATACTTAGAGACTAAAATTATTATTGTACCTTGGGCATGCTACAGAGCTGGAGTACACCCACACAAAACTTTTGGCTGCTATGCGTGAAAACTGCTATTGATGAGGTAGCACTCTGCTTGTTGAAAAAAACATAATGATGCTTCTTACGCATCTTTTACTTTTGATTCTTAGTATTCAGAACCATAATTCAACAATTTGTTACCGTTTCTACCATTAATTTTCTTTATCAAGACATCGAAATCAGCTTCCTTGAACATACCTTTGCAATGCAAATTAAACTGCAATGGGAATATTAACCTCTGATGTAAAAATCAGGTGATGCTACACATATTGCCACGATACTAACAACCAGCAAAAAGCTGTAGTGATATGACAGATAGGATGAATTAAACCTAGCAAGCAACTGAAACTAGGCAGCTATTTGCTACGAAGATATAACAATATTAGTAATATTATCACTTATTATGGACAAAAAAAAGAAAATTTACTTTCTCAAGAGTCCTCTAGTTGATGCATGGGATCTGCATACTCTTCCTTTCTGAAAAAGATAAGGATTTCAAATGTATTTTATGAATCCTGCCTCACAGGAAAAGGTTGTATTTTCTCTAAGAACACTATTAGGATTGACATAAGTTTATCTGTTATCCACATTTCCCTGTCCAACTACCTTCAAGCATCCTTCTAGTGAATTTAGTAAGGGCTACTAATTTTGTCAGGAGTTTGAGATCAGGAGGCACAATTGTCCTGAGGTGCATGTCAGGACAGTTCAGATGCTCCGAAAGCATTTACCCCCTCCCTGACATAGCAAAGCAGAGGTCCTTTTTAGCCACATTAGAGGATACGGGCAAGGGTGGGCTCCCAGATGGTTTGAATTAAAAGGACCTTTTTCTGTATAGTAGCACCTCTTTGTAGTCTGCAGTTCCAGTTTATGTTTTGCCATATCTGAATTGGGTGTGCTTTAATTCTCAAATTCTCAGCATAAGCGCAAGGAAGCCCACTGTACAGCTGGTGTCTTGTTATTTCAGGCCAAAGTTAATGGAAAATAAGCATCTATTGGAATGGTGGCAAATGAATCCAAATGGTCAAAAATGTGGGATCATGGCACTAACAAGAACAAGATTTTTGTTATTTTTTTCCCAGCTCTTGACTTCATTAGGAAAGCAATGACCCCCACGATAAGGTAGGCCATGCTGGTTCTTGTAGGTGTGTATTGAGCTGAAGAAGCATTTTTACCTGATGTGATCTGGCATTAGCAGCTATCCTTGGTTCTTATGCACGTCAGCACTAGCACCTGAGCTGTGGCTAGCTTTCTGGCAGACCATAGGGCCCTATTTCCTACCTGTTCAGAGTCTGAGAATAGCCCAATGTGGCTCATGATGGAGATAAACATGCGGGCCACCGGGAAGAACAGTACTGCAAATCCCTGCAAAAGTGTTGGCGAGTTTAGCTTGCCCTCACTGTGCCCTGAATCTATTCTTTAGGCCAGTCCTCAGTGACATGTCATACTTAACACTGTTCTTCTGTAAGTTGGTTCTGGTCCCTGGGGTTTACCATCAAGTGAAGGTTGCTGGGGCTCTCATTTGCCAAGGCTTCAGGGAAGAAAATGGTGAAGGAAACTTTACTTTTAATCTATATTGCCTGACAATATATCTACAGTGGGGTGATCCTACTCTAAATTAATGTTAGGTTGAGAAGATACTTTTGAAGGAAAATGCTAAAATATCTGTCCTGACACAAGGAAATCTGTCCTCAAAGTATGGGACTGGCAGCACTATGGGATAAAGCTATTGCTGAGTGTAGGATTTATTTTGGCAATGTTTGGCACATTAAGCCCTGTGTATCATAGCTTCAGCTTCACCTTTTCCTTTTTCTTTCTCTTATCCTTCCAAGGAGGGATGTCTGTCACTGGCAGGAATGTCAGATGGGTCAACTGGGAAGCAAACAGCTTGGTAAAAAGGGAATGAGAAATGTGGGCTGAAGGGAAATGCTGAATATATATCTCATTGGTGGCTCTGGGAATGGTTCCAGACCTCAGCAATATGGTGCTGTGTCAGTGATGGAGACAGCAGACCCACCAACCATCACTCTAAGCTGCTCCTTGAAGGATTGCCTTCCATTTCCAGTCTAGCAAATCGATAGCTCAGAAATTTCATAGGAAAGGGTGTGTGTTTCTCAACACGTTTTCTGAATGAATTTCATAAAATGCTGCAAGTAACATTATCAGGCATTCCTTAATATCCTGGTGGGAGAAGGGTGGAGTAGATCTGTGTAACATGGTGGGTTACTTCTCAACATGCTGCAGTTAACAGTGTTTATGGCTATTGAATTAACCATGTCTCGCTCCCACTATCTGTAAATCAGCCTTTTCACTTTATTGTTCTTTAAAGATAGCTATGAATTTCTCCTCTCTCAGAACTTTATTCTGTCACTTATCACTATAACATATGAATAGCAGCAGCAAATTACCTGGTGGACTTCAGAGGGTCTCATGTGTGTTATAAAGCCAGATCTCTGCCTGAGGAAGCTACTTTGACTCATGGGTTTATTCTTTTTCATCGTGGGAGAAGGGAAAAGAGTTGAGGACTAAATGAGGCATTTTATTTTTTAGCACCACAACTGGACCAGAGGCTTTCCCTTGGACGACAGCTTCCTAACTTCTTGCTCAGCTCCCAGTGCTGAGATGTTGTTCCAGCGGCAAATGCTTTTCCACAAGGCTAGAGCTTTTCCCACAATATCTCTCTGACCCTCTCATCTCCATCATCTCCCAGGGTCAGAGATGTCATCCAATATTTTGACATAGCTGAGGACTGATACATTCATTAACTGATTTGAAAACTGAAGCCAAGGCATCATCCTGGTGCTGGAAACCGACTGAGACTGGAGCCAGTCTGGGGAGCTCACAGCAGCCACAGCCCGAAGAAAGTGGCCAGCCAGGGTGCCAGCTGGAGGCAGCCTGTGGGTTGGCTTTGGCTTCATCAAATTACTCTGTGCCAGCATGGAGGAGACAAATGTCATGGCCAAGTGCTTGTTAAGATTACCAGCAAAGAGAAGATACAAGAATGCATTTTTGCAAACTTGTTCAACCTCATCACCTGCTTCCTGTGGGGAATCAGACAGAAACCCAGGGCCTTGCATCAGCTGACCAAGTGAGGCTCTAATGTCCTTGGTAGCAACTGGGAACAATGCTTTGGTCTTTAAAGACATCTCTTTCTGACCACCATCATCTGAATTTTGTCTGGGCTTAGCTTCAACCAATTGGTCTTCTGCTATTTTAATAGATTTAGTGGCATCAGATGATATTCCTATGTCTACATTTCTGTATCTCTATATCTCTATAATCACCAGATTTTTTATATATATATACACACATACACATATATATATCAACACCACCATCCCTAAGAGCTACAGCGTGTTGTCATTTCCTAATGAGTTACTGTAGCTTTTGATGAAAAGATAGGATACTATGAATATTTTTAGGACTTCAACTCTGAGTATAGCAGTTTTTCACTGTCTTTTTCTCCCAAAAGGATCTGTTCCAGAAGGTTTAGCTCAAATGTTTTTCTCAGAGTTTTGCAGGTGTATTAGAAGCAATCTCAGACAGAGCCAGGGTGGCACAGGATAAAATTGAAGCAGGGATCTTCCTTTCTAACTCCTTTTATATTATGTTAATATTTAACAATATTAACAGGCTTGAACAGACTGATATTTTCTTGGAAATGTGACTGTTTTACAGTATCTTTTCAGAATAAGGAATGATTGTCATCATCCAACAGCTTGGGAGCAGTACTACCTCAGAGAAGGCAAATGTCACCCCCATCACACAGGAAGAAGCCACAGACAGCAGTGGTGGAAGGTTGTGACCTAACAGTCACAAACCCCTCTTTCTTCTGAATGCATGAAGTTTGCAGGGTCAAGTTCTAACAGATGCCTAAGATGCTGTGCAAGCAGATGGGCATAAATGAGAAACTCCCTGCCCTACCTGTGCCTCTTGCAACAGAGCTTGTCCAAGAAGAGTCCTTAACAGCTCATGCTGCAAAAGGGTAAGAGTAATCCAGCACCGAGAAGTCTCCAGCTGAAAATGACATTTTGTACTGATTGAGCCAAGTAACATTAACAGGATTTCAACTATGGGATGAGCTACCTTGCTAAAATGTAAGGTAGAATTTGGGGGAAAAAATTAGTATTTATGCAAGTAGTTATTTATTGCTTTCAAAAGGCAGCAATCCATGCTTTTCCTAAGTTGGACAACTCTATTTTAGTTTTAAAAATAAAAATATTATAAAAGCATAATTTTTTAGTGTTTTGTTCTATATGGGAATAATCGTAAACTTGTTAGCATGAAAATGAACACTTTTCTCAAGAAATCTGAAAAATCAAAGAGCCTGGACTTTATCACCACATGCTATGGGAATATGATGACTGGTTTCTAGAAAGTGTTTGCTTTCAGTTGACTTTATTTTCTACTATTTTTGTTTTAAACTAGTTTTATTTTCCATCTTGTGTCAAGGTCAAAATATATGAGAATACAAGTTTCAGTTTATGTGACTAGAATTTCTTCTAGTCCTAACAGATGTAAAAACCCAGCATCTCTAATAGTCAATAAGCAATACTCTAAGAAGCCCGACACCCACAACACACCTAAAAAGAAAATAGCATCTAAATCAGTATTTTCATCAAAATAGTCTTGACTTTTCTTCAGTTCTATTTGATTACACTTCAAAACAAAAATGCTAGCTGTTAAGATTTCTCTATATGCCAGTCTCTGCAGGAGTTGGTTCCTTTTGCAGTCTCCAGCATGATTCCCTTGCAAGTGAGAGGTCAATGTTTCCCCTGTGTTTTGCACATGGCATCCACTTATTCTTTCTCATATCAGTGCCCATTGTGATGCTGAATTATCTAAATGTCTGCTTGTGGTTTTGTTGGTTAGAAATCAATTTGCTACAGTGAGCAGGTATATCCATACAAACTTGCCTATGCTTGTGGTCCTCCTGAAGCCACTCAGTAGCTGCAGGTTCTTCTTTCCTTGCTTTGAGGAAACAGTCAGGGCATGAGGGCTCTGCATGTTGGCTTTCCACCAGCCTGTGGCAGCCTGCAGCCACTGGTAACTTCCTCCCTGCCCCACTTTCTGCAGGGTAAATCTTTTGGCTCACTGCTGCCTTATGAGTTCTAGCTTGGAAAAACAACTCATCATGAAGGTGAGCTAAAGGCATGGATTCTGCACAGCTCTAACCTAAGCTACTAGGTCTGAACAGTTTTAGGGGAGCTCCTTAACATGATGTTGCACTCCTTGCTTAAAGAGTGACTTTATGTCCATCCTACTCTAAATCTGAGTAACATCAAAATAAACATCCACACATCCACACTGTACCCATTAATATACTGTACATTTATTTCAGGTTATAAATTATGTGTGCTACACTAGGAAACATATGGATATAGATATGAAGGATATGCACAGACCTTAGCACTATAAACTGATATTTATGATGGCCTAGGAAGCATCTTAATAAGACAATAGAGAAAAGAAAGAAGGGCAACATCATGAAAAGGATACATTTATACAGAAAAACAAATGCTGTGCATCACACTACATATGAAATATTGATGAAATACTAGAATAGCTCCATTTAATGTAGTGCTGTTTAGACAAACAAAATAGTCTATGTACTCAAGATATTTAAAACACAGAAATGGTCTCAAGACCCTGTTCTAATGCCTGTACAGGTCAGATGTGAGCAATACAGTCCAGGCAGGAAGCTAAGATCCAGGGCTGAGAGGTATAAAGACCGTAGTTGTGGAAGTGTATGAACATGTAGCTAAAACTTAACAGCTTACTTCATCTAACGTTTACTCTAAGACCTGTTTTGTTTTCCAGTGCAGCTAGGCTGGTGTTAAGGACAGTGGAATGAAGTGGGCATATTCCAACAAATGAGCAGATCCTTAAGAAAGCAAACAGAACGCTGGCTTGCATCAACAAGGGCATCACTGGCAGAGATAAACAAGTCATTGTCTCACTCTACTCAGCCCTTGTCAGGCCACACCTGAAATACTATGTTCAGTTTTGGGTCCCACTATAGAGAAAAGATGTGGACAGGCTGGAAAGAGCCCAGAGAAGGACTGCAAAGATGATCAGAGGACTGGGAAGCCTGACATGTGAGGAAAGGCTGAGACAACTGGGTTTGTTCAGCCTTGAGAAAAGAAGGCTTAGACCTTATCATCATGTTCCAGTATTTAAAGGATGGCTACAAGAAAGACGAAGACTCCCTTTTTACAAGGAGTCATATGGAAAAGATGAAGGGTAATTGGTACAAGTCAATCCTGGGGAGATTCCAATTGGACACAAGAGGAAAATATTTCACAACAAAAGCAATCAGCCACTGGAATAATCTCCACAGGGAAGTGGTGGATTCCCCAGCACTGGACACTTTGAAGATTCATCTGGACAGGGTGCTGGGCCATCATGTCTAGACTATGCTTTTCCCAGGAAAGGTTGGACCACATGATCCTTGAGGTCCCTTCCAACTTGGTATTCTATGATTCTGTGAAAAATTCATTACTACAAAGAGGGTTTAAATAGGGGAAATCCTTCCCTTGACTACACCAGATCTTTGCACTCTGTCTTCACTCTAATCTCACCAGAGCTTGTGTACCGAGGCCTCCAGGAACCTGACTCGAGGAAGGGGTGCAGTGTGGCTGTGCCTCCTGCCCTCCTGCAGCCCAGCAGGTGGGGCACCCACAGCCCTGGGGTGCACACAGGCCCTGAAGCAACTTAATGCAGTCATCTGTCCACTGCAATAATGTGAAATAGGAAGTGGAAGGCACTGCATCCTGATAGGGAAACTTTGTTGGATACAGGTAATTACTTACCCTGAAATTAGGCCAGAAAACTTAACCTAATTGCGCTTGCCATGAATTGCATGGTATTTCAAATACCTGACTATTTAAAATGTCTTGAGGTTTGTGCTGACCAGAGCTAGGTAGAAATTTAATTTTACATTTTTACTGATTCCTGCATTATTGTTGTTGTTCTTAATTACCTGAAGCTAAAAAGCACTTGAAGATCAGCATTTTGTTATATAAGTGTACATGGCCTATTCTTCCAAGGGCTCACAGTCACGGAACACCTGGTGTCCCTCTGTCTCTGCTGGCAGAGGACAGCGTACCAGGGGCAGTCTCAAGGGTGTGAGGAGGATTTAATTGCTGATGCCTCAGTACCTTCTGACCACTGAGCACCTTATATTTACCTGTGGAGTGAGACCCAGCTTGTCCAACGCTGGCTGGCTGTGTCATCTGGGCACTGAATCCAAGCCCATCTCTCTGTGGTCAGTGAAGAAAGAGGGACACTCAGAGGGTAATTTATTTCATTTGTCTTAAATAGTATTTCCAGACAACAAGTAATTCCACAAAGGACTATTTCTTTCCTTGCTGACCAAAGAAGGAGACTAACGGGACACCCATCCACCCTCTGTGCCTTTAGAAGTACTAACCTGACCAGCAGGCCATGAGAGGAAGATCTGTTGGTAAAGAAAATAACTAGATCTCTTACTTTAAGCTGAGATCTTGCAAACTTGCTTCACACATGAAGCCAGAGCCTATATTCAGCTAATACTGAACTGAAATATAGTGTTTTGTAATGTTAGAGAGACAGATTAGACACTGTAGAAATGTTGGCATAGTCTGGTAATGTAATTTCCTATATGCTTAGTAATTACATAAATGGATCTTTTTGTAACTTTTATCTGCTGAGAGATATAAATATACCTCTGCAGAATCAGGATTGTCTGCAATTTTGTTCATGTCCTTTAGTTTCCTGCTACCTGGCAGGCACTACACTGATAATATGCCCCATTAGACCCATATCATGTTCTGCACTGAACTAAATCATACTTACTGTATCTACATAGAATAATCAGGATATAATATTTTTGTCTGAATAAATAAATAGCAAATGCATACACAGAACACTTTTGATGAATAGGACCCTAAAGAGCTATGTTACTCACTGTAACACTTCAGTTGTAATACTCCTTGTTTTCCATGTTGTGTTTCAAAAAGGACATCCCAATAAGAGGATACACCTCCTCCAGAGATTCCCTGAGTAATCTGTGACACACACACACTTGCACAGTACTGCACATGTACAGCTGAAGAATCAGAGATGCTCTCTGTGTCCAAACTAGCAAACAAACTACTGAAAAATGTGTCCTGTTAATCTTTTGCAAATCACCACTAATCTTCTTCCCACTGTTTTCGAATACTCTGTCCTTTGTATTCCTCTGTACCTTGTTAACTGTTTGATTGAGCAAATTCAATACTGTCTGGTCATCACAGCTGCCACTTCACACTTCAAAGAAACACTTGCATATTCTTCAGGAACATTATTTTCCACTATTTCATAGGGTGCTTTATTTTTCTTTAATGAGTGGGTGAATAGAACATTCTGTACCAGCATGTAAAAGCCATAGACTGCAGAAGTTTGCTTGCTGTTTTAGCAAAGAATAAAAATGTTTTATTAGTGGGTTTGTTTTTCACATTTTCCTGAGATAAGAATACAGATTGTCAAACTGTAGTTTCAAGATAAGTAGATTAAAAGCTAGTCTTTTCTTTTCTTCGTAAGAGTGTACAAAAGTAGTAAGTGGCCACATCTAAAATATTCTAGTACCTGAAACTTCCTTAAAAGTGCTATTTCTTGTTCCTTAAGGTAATCTGATATTATTTTTGCTTATGAGACAGTATACTTCTAGATGTTTAAGAAATGGAAACTAGTCTATGTGTGATGTTTGAAAGAATGCATTCCTTCTGCATAGCGCTCAGTGACAGGGAAACAAATTGCAAACACGCCTATAGCTTCTGAATTACCTCTCGGGTTACATAAAGAAAAAAATACTTTAAGATGAAGTATCAGTGTCTTACACTATGAATAAGTATCAGAACATACAGGATGCTGTCTATTCTTAAAAGAAGTGGCAGCAATCCAGCAGTACAGCTATGCATGTGCTTAAAGTTATAGATGCAAATGTTTCTTGCGATTTACAAGTGTATGTTTAAGTGGTTTTCTGGATCAGGGCCATAACCACTGCTCGTTCCTACTGCAAGAAAATTTGTACCACTCCCTGTCCTCTGCTTCCGCACATTCATGTCATTCAAGTTCTGAAGACAAGAGGTTAACCAAAACTAAATTGTGTAAATTAAGTCAGATAGGAAGGAGAGAAAATAGTTATTTGAAGCTGACAGACAATGTGGCTGCACTTTGGGAGTCAAATGCAAGTTTAAATAGGAATCAGTGAGAGGAGATAAAAGAACACAGGTGTGCTGTGTGTTACCTAGCAATGAAACCCCCCTGTGATATGAGAATAGAGAATCCATTTGGAAAGGGTGAAAATGTCTAGACAGGCATGTACTGAACAGTAGCAAACACTTCACAAGTTTTCATCACAAATAATTCTGAAGTTCCTTGTACATTCAAGTGGTGAAAATTGGACATCTCAGAATTGGAATCTGGCTATGACAGAATAGTTAAATAGAAGTCTATGCAAAATAACATAGCATCTTTGGAAAGATAGAAGGTTGGAGCTCGGGGTGAACTTCAGCTTCTGTTGAAAACAGGTCTTTCATCATTGCCTTCCTCTGGGTCAAAATGTTTCCTTGGACTTAATGTTGCATTAGAAAGACTGTAGCCATAATCTGGAAGAGCACATTAAGCAGCATGGGATGTGGCGTAGATCCAGTGGCTGGGACTGCACTGTCAGCCATTTGCAACCATATTCTCTGTGCAGGAGAGCCCACTGTGGGTGAGACAACCTTAAATGAGCTTCTTTTGTCCCCTTGGTAGATGAATAAGTGGATGCACCCCTGGGCATGCTGTGCCTGCAGCAGCAGCATACAGTTTGTTTTGCAGGATTCTTTTTCCTCTGGTAGTCTCCTCCCATGAAAGATATCAAAGTGAACTACATGCAGAGACTCTGGGGAAAGGACCATATCAGGCTAACAAAATGGAAATACTGTATTGCATTATCCTCAAATTTACCAACAGTAAATTCCCTTTGGCTTCTTTGGGGCATCTGGGAAGGGACAGCTGCAGTCTCTCTTTGGACATTTCATTACCATGGCTGGAACAGTTCATTATTATACCATGGAGTCTTTTTTATCAAATTTGAGACATGTAAAGTGGTAGTGAAAAGGTCATGCTGTTTAATGTAGGATAAATAAATATGATGTTATTTTAGTAAGAGTCAGTCATATATCAATGTTTTTAGGACAAAGACTGTGTCAAATGCCAGCATCTTTAGTAAGCAGATTTGTTTGTTGTTTTATATATCTCACAGAGAGTAGAGAATGACTTTGCTTGGAAGAAGAATACCAATAATACATCAAAATAATATTAACATCTTTCTCAGATTTACCAGGCTTTCCTATTCCAAGTGACTGAGTTTATAAAAAACAAAATGAAGAAATCAATAAGAGGGAGCTTGATGATATGAAGTCTGAGGCAGAAGAAAAACACTCAAAAGTGCAGAAACAGCAATACAGCTTGGCAATAAGGTAAATATATATTTATTTACAGAGAACCATTGTGATATATATTATGATATTATACAGTGAGTTTAAATGTGCTTAACAGGTAGCCAAAGAGGCAGGATTTATTAATAAATTTATAAATCCATTCCTTATTCTATTTCAAAAATATAACTATATGACTGAATATTTAAGGTGGAATATTCAAGGCTCATGTGATACAAACTTTTTAATAGGCATTAAAATACTTTATTCAGAATGCTCAGCCTAATTATCAGACTGATCAGGTCAATATACCAGCTACAAATTGCTTTTGATAGTAAGTTGCCAAACTAAAAAACTCCAGAAAAACAGAACAGATGCTCTCTGGAATAAACAATCTGGGTCAATTTTGTAATCATGCATTTGCATGAGAACCAAATCACTCTGTAAAATAAAATATTTTTAGGACTGTCTTCTTTGTTAGTCATTAAGCCAAGTGACCCAAGTGGCTCTGATGATGGGCTTTTTTTGCCTTCCTGTTCTACAATATTCACTTCAGTGAACTTCTTAATCATTCAGTTAACCTGTAAAAGATAAAAAGGGCAAACAAAGCCTATCTGGTTAGCCTGTATGTAACATGAGTACAGGGAGTTATTTCTAAAAAGCCAAGAACCTTAATGCTCACCTCAACAGGTTCAAGAATGCTCATCTAAAAATTTTATGAGAGCTGGTTTATCTCAATTCCACCAAAGGAAAGTAAATAATGTATGTGAAAAATTAAACTGTTCAACAAGCAAAAGTACACTTATAAAAGACTACCACTTTGACTACTTTTTCCTTCCATAGTCATACAAATAACATGGGTAACCACACATTTCCCTGCTATTCATAAATCAGTCTATTATTTTTGTCCATATGGGTAAACACCACCATAATATAGATAGGTAAGGTAGCAGTGTGCTTTATACTGACCAGCAGTAACTTTACTTTCTCATAAAGTATCTCTGATATTCTGAAATCTGATGTATAGAGACCAGAGGATAATGGAGAGAGAATGAAAAGGACACAGGTAAAGAGAAAATATACAGCTGTGTGAGATATGACAAATCTAAACCCCGTGGGGCTTGATATCCACATGAGTTTCTCCTTGTGATTGCAATCTAAGAAAATGTTTTCCAAATGTCAAAATTTAGATCCATTCCTCCAGTAATGTATCATTTAATTACTAAAAGATTGTAATGTTCTGCTTGCTTTCTACCAAAAACCTGTTATGTGCTTTGCTCTCATGAGGCACACTCAGCTATTCATTCTCTTATTGCTTGTTTTCATGTTTAGTCAATATGACATTAAAAATATATTCAAATGTTGCAGATGTTTAGTTTCAAAAAGGTCAGTATTCAGAAAGGGGCAACAATATGCGCTGTTTCATCTGCAAATACTGGGAAATGTGGGTACTCTAAGATCTGGTTATTTATAGAAAAATAATTTTCCTGGCATGAACACTTAAATACAAAAACTTTAAATAGTTTGCTTCGTAAAGTTACAACAACTTGAGAGTTCAAAGAAATAATGTATTTTAAATTTTATATATTGTATTTAAGCAAAATTTGAAAATTAACAAAAGTGTACAGTCAATGTTTCATTCTACAAAATCTCTCATTGTTTTCTTTGTTTCACACGCCATGCCCTCCCTGTCACTGAAGTAAGTGAAGAAATCAAAATTAAAAAAGGATGAGGAACACTCTTCCTTACTTCCCACTGGAAAAAAAACCCCAAAAATCAAACCATTAACTTCTCACTGGGGAAAAAAAAAAAAAGTTAACTGCTATTTTAGGTTTTGAGCATATTCTTCTTGCTGGCATTAGAAAACCAATATATTTGAAGATTTAAAATATTGTTTTTATTTATGCAATGAATTCTACTTTTCACTCACATTTTCAGCTGGGAAGGGGAGGTGGGGACAATAAGGAAACATAAGTATTTGCCACTATTTCAATGTGAAATTACAAAAAAAAATAAATATGAAAATATTTTCCTGAGTTTTCTAGAAGTGATATTTCCCCACAGAACACAGATATCACAATCTTTTTGAAACATTCTCATTTAAGATGACAGACCTTCCAGCTAACACTTTTAACAAGTTTAAAGGCATTAGCTTTCATGCGTAACATTCACTGAATTACCACACTTCGGGATTACATCCACAGAAGGCTTTGGGGACTTGAAATGAGATTGATATGCAAGTTAAACACTTAAAAGCAGTAGTGGGGTCCTGATGTTCTGGAGAAATCCTGCTCAGCCCAGGGGGCACCCACCACTGGACCTTTTCCCCAGTAGCCTTTCAGTGAGGTGGGGTATTGCTGGGGCTATGCCTGCAGAGCAGCTCCACTGGCAGATGCTGCATGTCAGAGACCCACTCAGGCTCACACCACTTCAGGTTGGTTTAGTTAGTAGCTCCTGCCTGCAGGGAGGTCTGAGCTGCCCTGTGTTTCTGGTTACAAACCAGGTCTGAAGTCAGATGTACCCTGGGGGCCTGTGTTTGAAGTGAATTATGGTAGGGATTAAACTGGGCTCATGCTAAAAGGGAAGCGGGGTCTTGCCCCCAGGTGAGTGTCGAAGCAGTCATCCCAGAAAGCCCTTCCCTTTCTCCTGCTTGAGCTTCAGAGGAAGCTAAAAACCCCAAACGAAACATGTAATCAATTAATAGAGTCCACCCCTACTAACCTAATGACCTCTGCATGCTCAAGGTGAGTATCCTCAGCTGCAAAAAAAATGGGATCTATGTCCCAAGAGCTTTAAATGCAGACTGTCCCTGTGTGGGAGCCTGGGACCTCTTGTTGGGCTGTCCCAAGCTAATTCAGCATCTCATGTAGCATAAGATCCCTGTGCACCCCTTCATGCTCACAGCACAGTCAGATTGTGAACTCCATCCAGACCAATGCATGGGACTGTCCTGCAGACTGGGCTGGCCCCTTCAGTGAGCAGCGTTTACAACCCTGCTGCTAATTTGATTTGTTTTTAATAAAGCAGCTCCAGTCATCTTTCCCCTTTCTATTTATTATTTAAGTAATTTGTCAGACTCAGTGGCAGAAGCAAGGCCTGTTAGGAAAGGAGTCTCTGTCAGATTGCTTCTGTTAGTTTAGTTCTAAAACAAATTTAAATAAGATTTTTAATTATATAAAAGGCCTCAGTTAGACATACATTAAAAAGTATGAAGAACAGACTCCAGCACAAACACAAATCAGAGTGTGAAGTATTTTATGAACTCAGTCAGTTTTAGGTCTGTGTGAAAACACAGCTTTATTCTTGGTGAACTGAGCAGCATAAATAACCAAACTAATTCTTCAGGGAGAAGCCTGAAGCCTAAGAAAAGAAGAGCCACACAAATGGGGGGTATGTCTTTTTAACACCATCTATGTCTACAGTATCTAGAATAGAGAAATAAATATAGCTGTATTACATCAGGCAAAAAGATACTTTGTAGAAGCTTTCTGCATGAAAATATTGAAAGATGAGTGAACGTATATTAGAGGGGATATTTCAGTCTTAACTCCTACCCTTAAAGAAATTAAATACTTCCAACAACTATCCTCAACAATTTTCCATAAATTTGCTATAAACGTCCCATGTCCATCTAGATTTAGGAGAACACCAGGGAACTTTCTCCTTGCTTCTCTCGGGCTAAAAATTTAATTTCCAAGACATGCTGGAAATTAATTTCTCCCATAGATTTCCTTTACATGTGCTGGATTTAGTATACTGAGCTAGCAATCTGCTTCAACAGCAGGACTTGAACTATGTGCCTGCACAGCCCTGCAACATGGCATCTATGTTGCCAGTATCTGGCCATGGGTTTTGTGCTGGTTTTGCCAAGCCTCAGTGATGAAGCCTGGGCAGCTTTGGCTGTCTGACCTGCCCACATCTTCACTTTAACTTGCTTTAGCTGTAACTGCAGTTGTTCTTCTGACCAGATGCCTGTGGTCAATATGGTTTATTTTGCTTATTGCTCTATGATACCACTGTAGTTTTGTGGCTGCACAGTAGCAATGCAGTAGGAGAAACACTGCCTTGGTGAGAGAGCAGAGGCTCTGGGATGTGCAAAGGCAGGGTAAAGGGGTAAGGGGAGTTCCCGCACTAGGTTCAAGGAGATGGGGCACATTTTTCACACTGGAGTCCCTACAGCTATAAAAGATTCACCAGTGTCAGCTAAAGAAATGCAGACCTGAGCTGGATAAAACTGGGTACAGGGGCAAAAAGAAGAAAAAAAGAAACAGTATCTAGTATATGTCAAAGGTTCCACACTTGGCAAATTCAGATCTGATGTGGAACTTAGGCCAATTAAGAAAAAAGCAAATTGTAAAAGCATGTTACTTAAAGTGTAAAAAATGAACCCAAGTAGATCCTGGAGTGAGAAAGAACAAACTGTCAGTACGAACTTTAAATCCCTCCTGGTGAAGGACTACAGATACCAATAACTCTATACAAACTTCTCAACACCTGAGCAAATGCAGCAGCCCTCAGACCCAGAGGGGCTAGGGAAAGGGTACACCAGAAGAAGGGGTAGAAACTAAGGAGTGTGCATGTCATGGTTTTAGATGTATTATTATTACTACTACAATTGATACTTTTTCTGCATAGACATATTCTTTCATTTTCTGTAATATGTGTATCTGGAGTAATAATGACTTTTGGATTAGATTGCTAAGGTTGCAATTATACTAACAAAAAATTCCTGTCTTTATATGTAAGTTGTTTCCTCTTTGACCATTAGACAAGATACTGAGCGTAACAACTAGCTTCACTATCTTTAAGTTAAGTCACAAAAATACTTGTAGCAGTTCTGAAACAGTACTGCTACAAATTGTTAGTTTAGTATGAAAGAGTAAACAATCTTAAAACTCTTAGCCTAAAACTGGTATCAGCTGAAATTTCATTTACATTTCACAAAACAGAAAGGAAGTTAAGAGATCAGATTTTCAGGTGATGTAAGCCAGCTTTGCCTTTTGGTTGTGTAGAAAAAGCAGAGCCTTGATTTCAGGCTTGGGTTCTTGGACACATAGCTTCCTTGAAAAACTGGTGTCTGGCCAGATAATAACAATTATCCAAAGGGCAAAATCTTGCTTCATCTGAAGTCACTGAGAATTTTGTTACTCATTCCTTCCCAAAGGCATTTTACCCCTAAGGAAAACCTTCACCTAAAGAAGACCAGGAGATCAGAATGGGTCACAGCCATCTGCTCAAGCTTAAGCCCACTGTTGGGACTGAGCATCACTGCCGTTCCCTGTGCACTGCTGGAAATGAAATTATGGACACAGTCCACAAAAGTAATATGGCAACACACAGTGAGCTGGAAATGTTTTCTGGGGGATTTTCCAGCTGTGGTATGGAGATACATATGGATACATTAGATCAGCTGATGCTACCAAGTACATTATAAATAGAAAAAAAAATTTAAAAAAAATTTAAAAAAACCAGCAAATAAACAAAAACCCCAGACAACCACCCAAAGAACCAAAAAAACCCAAACTAGAGGAACATATCACAAGCAGCTATGAATAAGGAAAATAAGTTTTGATGCTCTGAAATAACATTATTAGAGTTATGACTAACTCTATGGAACATTCTATGGAATGCCTGGAAGAGGAAGTGTATATATATATACCCCACTAGGTATGTATGTATACCTATATCTCCCATTAATTTCCTTTATATTGTGTAATATGCAGGAGTAACTTCAATTTAATTATGCTTCAGGTTACAACATATACACATGAGTACACATACATGAGGACACTTGTAATTGTTGATCATAAACATAGTATTTTAGTTCCCATAAAACATATATGGGGAAGGTTTTTGTCAAGTTACATTGTGTAAAGATGTAAATCTATAAACTAAGAATGAAGAGAATATGGATGACCTCCTCAAACTAAGTACACTTCATACACCTAGGAAAGTTCTCTTGTTGTTCTGGGTATAACTGGTAATTTTGGATGCCCAAAGTATGTGGCTCCGTACAATGCTCTCCTGAATTCTGCTCGAACATATATGTGCCCTGCATTACTTTTATTGCTTTGTCACATTAGCCTCTGGGTTTGTGTGCTTATGCACATAGAGTATGGATTCCAGCCTTAGATTTTCTGAGAAATTAAATGCCTGGATCTGAATTACTCACTATTGGATGGATTATTTTACAGCCTGTTGAAAGACACAGTTATTTCCAGAGAGCAACTCCTTTTCCTCTAAGATAGATCTGTAAGACAAATCGTCCTTTACAAATACCTGCTTCTCTTAACTGGTCTTTGAAGGTGACCAGCTCAGACTGAGATGTCTAAAAGTTTACTTACTTAACCCAAAGAAAGATGAATCCCTCTCACAGTCTATATATGGAGACACACAATGTTTGTCTGTTCTTGCCTGTAGCTAATCAGGAGGTTATAAAACAATATAATGTGCTATGTACAGCCATAAAGATTGCTGTGAATTGGACTGTTTGGCATTCTGTATCTATTAAATTTTGAATTTTATGGATTGACTGCTGAAGTCAGGTAATGATTTTGGAAACAAGACCTTTTCTTTTTCCCTACAGAAGACTTATGTTCTGAATGATTTGTCATGACAAAGCTTCCAATTTTCTGTGAAAAATTTCAAATTTACCAAAAAAACTTTGTGTGGTAATTACAAGAAAATCAATCCTAAATAAGGTATGTGGTATGTTAGAGCTGGAATAACATTAATATTAAAAAATTCTCCAACATCTGAACTTTTCACTGGAAAATAGATCCCTGGGATCAATAGGGAAAAAAATAGATTCCTATGATCAATCAGAATTTTTAATAATAATTTTAGTTTTCATTGATGTTTTTAATTGCCTTTTCATTTTTAAATTAACATATGAATGTTTTAATAATTAAAATATATCTAATTAGCTGTGCTATGAAAAGCATAGAAGAGACTCAAACCTTTGCAAGTGGTCATTCTAATAACATTTTACTAGCATGTTTTCAACACACATTCATTTTTGATAAATTTACTATGAAGTTTGTGTTACACTGGGATGATTACCATCACTAAGCTAAATGCTATAAAACCATATTTAAATGTAACAGTAAGTTTAACATAGTGGGAAAACTTAATCTCTGATTAGGAAGCTCGCCTTATAGAGTAATTCAGGACAGGGGATCTGAGCTCAGGAATAACCTTGGGACTGCTGTTTCCCTGCCAGATGGAAAACCTCAGGGGTGACATGTTTGGTCCCTGGCAGGGACCTTTGACAGCCCATCCACCCCACACCAACCACATCAGCCTTGGAGGAGATTACGGCTCCTGCCAGAGGAAAGGTTGTTGCAGCAGTAAATGGAGGAAGACATATCAAGGCTGTGTTTATGTGCAACGGGAATTCAATGAACAACATTAGGAGCTGGTGCAGGCAGCAGACTGACAGAGGAGAGGCTGTCGCAGCTCCCCAGGTCCAGCTAGCAGTCAGGTGGAGTTCATGATCCCAGCAGGCACATGCACACACATATATACAACACACATATACATACAAGCATAGACAGACACAGAGACCAACATGGACTGAACCACATTGCACTCCCACAAACACATGGAGCACCAACGGCCTCATCCTGTTCCACTCCCTAGCTGATCTGGATGAAAGCCTATCAGGGGAAAATCTATATACATAGGGAACCCTCTGGTACTCATATCTACAAAAGGCACACAAAGACACACATATGCATCATGGATCCCTCCAGTAATGGGCCTTAGATACTCAGTGCATCCAGCAGCCAGGCCCTGGCTCACCTGATTGCTCTGTTGCCTCATGCCCAGACACACACATGAAAACTGGTCATTCTGATAGCTGCTCCAGATCTAGCACTTAGCAGTAGTCAACTCACAGATCCCATCGCCTCCCTAGTAACCAACTCAGAGTCCCTGGCCCCTTCAGTATCTAACAAACAGACTCTCTGGTCTCTTCTCTATCCAGCTCAGACCCATGGCTGTTCCTATACTTGGCTCTCAAGTCTTTATCTGGCTCACTGTCTAGTCCATCTTGATGCTCACTACCAATCAGAGAGTGAGGCATAAAGCCTCATGTGCTCTACTTGTGTCAGTGCAGACATATGGTCCTTCTGACTCATGGTCCTGCTCCGGTTTCTGGGACTCAGACTCCTCATACATGTGCTTGCACGCAGAATAAAGAGCCTCTCATCCAGGAAAATAGTCAGAAATTGAGTTTATTAAGGAGAAAGGACAAATTGCACTGACCAGTCCCTGCTAACCTCCAACTGGCCCCATTTATTCCTTTTCTCTCTACTTTCCCATGTTTACTCCTCCCCAAACCGTGTCTGCTCTCTTTCCCACCTTTTGTTTCTCCCCTGAACATCCCATAATAAGTCTTTCAAAATCTCCAAATATTCTTCCCCTGAATCCAATGAGTCTCTTCTCACCACAAGCAGTGCCTATATCATTCTGTAAGAGGCTCTGGAGAGCCTCTCCCTTGTCCCATGGTGATGGGTGTCCCACGGACATGGGGCTGGTGATCTCCTGGGACAGCCTGGGGAGGAGTGGGGACCAGGGCACCTTTCTATGGCAAGGTTACTGTCCCCACCCTGCACCTCCCCATGTGCTTCTATGTTCTTTTGTTTGTGGGGGGATGAGCCTTTAATCACATAAGCCAACAAACATATATGTAACTAACTTCAGATAAATGAAACCATTGGGAGCAACTCTCCAAAGAAACAGGAAGCACTTGCACTATGGCACAGTACCTGTTTCACTAAAGCAGGGAGACATTGGATTAATAGAGACACATACACTTGAGCAAGGATGGAGAAGTTCCTTCTTCACTTTTTTCCTCATTTATGTCTTCATATTATTTCCTCATTTTTAATTCTGTTTTTTGCATGTCCAAACTCTGCATTTTTTCCTTCCTTGATGTTGCTGCCCTTTCAAAACAATGTAAACAAAGCTAGCTCTTGGACTTCAGTCCTTTCTGTACCTGTACCTGTACCTGTTAGCAGGGATCAGTGTGGACAAGCACAGACACTGCATGTCCAAGTGCCACCTTGGGGCTACACAGTTTCTCATGGTATCCAGTCATGTTTACAAAATTACTTGACAGTAGCAGGAAGCTAAGGATTCTAAAAGGTGAAATACCTTGTACCAAACCCAAAGTTTAAATCTGGAAGTGGACACAGGCATTTGTGGGTTTCATTAGCTCAAAGCATCTCTGGATGAGTCCTTGGGCTGCAAACTCACCTGCAGCCGGTCAGCATTAGTTGTGCCACTGGAGCCTTGCTTCTGGTGTATTTTTGTCCAAAAGTTTTTTTGCTCAAAGATCTGTTTCCAGTAAAAATCAAAATATGGTAAGTCAGGACAACTGAGAAACCTATTTCAACACTGCACTTCCTCTATGTACAAAAATGTGGCAGTAGATGCACCTTCAATCAGATATAAAAAAATTTTAAAAAAGAAGGTCTCTAATTTTAAATTAAAAAAAAACCAACATAAAAAACCATATAGAGGGAGAGCACAGAATTTGGCACACAGGAGCACATTTAATGTATTCGTTAGAGTTAGTCCAAAGAAAATTAAAAATGTGTATAGTGTGTGGGATCTACTCCTGGCTCTAAAGGGCTCCCTGTGTGGTAAGCACACCAAGACAGTGCACTACCCACTAACAAACATACTCTGTGTAAAGCAGAGGCAGCCAAAACTGGTCCAGTCTCACCCACTCTGCCTTCCCAGAGCAGGCCCTGGAGCCAAGCATTCTCAGAAGTATGCATATTTTTTGTTTTGTGGAGATCTGGTAGGCTTATGCCATGTGAGGCTGAGACTGGACTAACATGGATGATTAGAGGGAGCTAAGTCATTTGACAGCATAGATGTACCTGATGGAGTACTCTCCGGAAAACAAACAGACTAACTTGTTCACCTATACACAAAAGCTCATTTCTGTTTGAGAGCTAGTCCTAGCATGTAAATTTTTTTTTTTTTTTTACTTTTAAAGTAGAAGTATTTAATCTTGTGAATTTATTAAGCAAGTACTACAGCAATTTTAGTGCAATTACAGTTAGCGATGGATTCTATACTAGTTTATAAACGAGGAAAGGTATTTGTAAAAGTAGCATATTTTAGGCTCCCTGAACTAACTGAAAAATCATAGACCATGCCTATTATGAAGGCATGCAGGAAAGTTAATCAAATAAAGGTGGAATGTAAGTGTGCCTAAACTGCAGGTTGATAAACACCATATGGGTGCTCTTATACAGGAATAAAATGGCTTTCATTTTCTGTAGCTTAATTCTGTTTAAATTGCTGCAAACTCCAGCCTCTTTATTCTGAGTGAAAACACATGTCTGAGGAGTTTAACATGCTTGAACTTATGCCTGTTAACTTCACCACTTGATTATCCATAACTTTCCCAAGTCTCCCCACCCAAACTTGCCATTAAAACACATTATTGCTCCTACTTATATGTGAGGTGTCTAAGCAAGCTTAGCAGTGTGCTCCATGCCAGCTGCAGTTAGCCATGTGGAGCTCTTCTAATGGGTGCTTTCCCCTATGTTTGCATGTGTTTTAAAAAGTTAAATTTCCAAAGACAGAAAGGGAACTAATTGAAAGAGGTCAAAGAAACTTTTCTATACAGCTTTTCTGAATTTGTCCCAAGGGCACTGGGCCCACTTCTTTCTCTTACATGAAAAGGATGCAAGAATGGCAAAGTACATCAAAAAAGACCATGGCAGACTAAAGGTGATGTCAAGCTTCAGTAAGAGTACCGCTTTCCTGCCCTCAGCTCTACCAAATTCCTCAGGAAGACAAGCTACAAGTTGTTCTGTTGCACCTTACCTACAAAATGCCCTTCTAGATTCAGAGCTGAAATACTTCTTGATTTAATATTAATGTTTAGCATTGTATCATATTTCTTACCATTTACGAAGATGGGAAGTAATAAACAGCAAGAAGAAAAACAAACCAAACCAAAACAACAATAAATGCAAACTGATTCATAGCTGAGGTACCAGCCTATTGCCCAAACTGTCTGGCATGCGTTTGATGTAAGGGATGATGAGAAAAAAAATCTCATAACAGCAATTTCATTTGCATGCTCCTAAATAGGACAAGAATATTCAGAGGATGTGCATCACCACTAAATAATTCACTCATTGCAGGTCTTGTTCTGTGGAGCAGGAAGGTAATACTGCCTTGATCTATTTCAGTGCAGACTGACATCAGCCGTGGTTCCCCACCTGTGGCAGGAGTGCCTCTGGCATCACACAAACCACTTCCAAGGCCAGGCAGCCTCCCTCTTCCTATATGGATGCTAATTTAAATTGCCCAGGATCCAACTGCTCAAAGGCTATTACTAGTAGCTGTTTATGCAGACCTCCGGAGGCCCTGTGGCTTAGCTCAGGCCATTACTACCTGAGTGCCCTGGTGGATCCCAGCTGCCACTGCCACTGCTGACCCTATTTGCAGCACTTGGGCTTTGAGAGATGGAGGTGGTGGGAGAGTGGGTTGTGAGACTGATGTTCCAGTGTGATGCTATGTGGTAAGAGAGGATGTGGACAGCAGGGGTAGAGCCAATATTTGGTGTCACCACCTGTCCAATCTGGATGTGACCTGTCCTTACCATACAGCAAAGATTTCAGAATGCCTTTCAGAGATTGCTTAGAAAATAATTTAGAGGTGAATGAGAAAATCTGTACCTCTATATGACTCTGGTTGCTGTACATAGCTCCATATTTTCATTGTCTTCAAGGAACTTTTACATTTGCTCTGTAACGTAGAAGAGGAAAAAATCCAAACCTGTCTCCTTCATATGGAAAAGTCTAAGCTCCATGGATACTGTTGCTATAATACATCTTCTTAACTCTGTAGATGAACTCTAGGTTTCCTATGAAAACAAACCTTTGATGAGAAAATCTGACTTTTTTGGAAGCTCTAGAATTATATCAAGAAAATTATTAGAATTATAATGTTAAAATTATATCAAGAAAAGAAACGTGATTTCACTTTTGTTAAATGATCCCCTACATTTCACTACTAAACCTTACATCATATACTAAGTTTAGATTATTTAATTTGAATATATAAAACATCCTAAAGTGTGCCAAGGTGTTGTGGGTGACCTCAAATTCAACTTCGAAGGAAAAGAAAATACACAGGGAACTTATGCAAGAATTTCTTTCTGAAGATTTCTGAACATTTTATAATCAAGAGCTTGGGAGAGAAGGCAAAAAGGTAAAAAAGAGGGGGGGAGCTGAGACAGATCATGAAGAGTTAAAAATATTTGCCATGATATCAGATATTTGGAAAAAGTAGAGTTGAGAAATCCACAGTTGAGAAGTGTTGCATATCTTCTTTATTTTTAGATTTCTTTACACTTCTGAGGATCTAGAAAACTTATACAAGCCAAGACTACTTGAAAACACGCTTAAATAGCTACTTAATGGATACTTGCTATGTACTCTAACCGATATACTGGTCAAACGGATACACTTAATCTGGGAAGGAATAAAAATTTTAGGTGGTGCCTAAGTGACTACATCTGTAATTCACCCTCAGTAGAAGCAATCACATGCATCTCTCTCCTGACTCATGGTTCCCTTTGCAGCATGGAGACATTGATAAGGCAGCAGGTCTGCAACAGCATGGGGCATCCAGGCTGCAGAAAGATCCCAATAGCTGGGGAGAGCAGACAGTCAATGATACAACTGAATTGCTTACATCCCACACTATCCTTGACAGCCTCAAGTGCAGGAAGTGTGGGTTGCAAAGACCTCCTTCATGAGAGTTGTGGAGGGGTGGGTGCTCCTGAGTAGTATCCTCCACCCATGCAAGCTGGTCACCTGGATGCCACGCGCGGTCTATCTTCAAAGAGAGGGGTGGCAGAGAGGGGATGCCCAGCAGGTGCTTGCTGCTGTATCTGGTGCCATGGGGGCTTTCTGCCCTGATCATGCTGTCCCCCCCGTCACTTGCCCTCTCTGTCCTCCAGTAAGTCTAAGCATCCTCCTGAAGATACCAGCTTTTTGTTGGGTTTCTCACTATACCAAATCCCATGAGATAAAAAATCTCAGGAGTGTTGTGGGACAGCCTTTTGGGAATGCTTCTGGGATTTACAAACTTTCTCTTTGAAATCTCTAAAAGGGAAATGAGCCTTCTGATTATGAGGCTGGAAGCCAGGACTTTGAGCTGCCAGCTGTGTGCGCCACACAGGTTGCTTAGCCTTTATGTGCTGTATTTTCCACCTCAGCAAGAAGAGGATTATAAATTTTTCAGAGGAACATTCTACATTTTCTTGTATTAATACCCATATTGCGTGAGCCCCCTAAATGAGAGATGCTATATAAATATGAATGCAGTGGCAGCTGGTTATGTCAAGCACCAGGACAAATAGAGTGGAAAAGCTTTTAAAAGCTAATCCCAAGTATGCACATGTACATGCACACAGGAAAAGAAAATCTCAGCTTTCTCAAGACATCGATGTAATACCTCAGAGTTGGTAGGAATTAAATGAGTTACCCATATAAATACCATGAAGCAATAAAGACTGGAAACAGTTAAATGAGTCTGCCTGCTCCATTCTAGAGCAGAAACATAAACTACACATTCTCTGCATTCAAATCTCACATTAAAAGATTTGGAACCTAAGTTTGGATATGTAGTTACTGAAGATTACTTCTGGAGTACAGGAATGTTAATTCACTGGCCAATCCTTCCCCAACAGAGCATTTAAAAAAAATAACCTTCCCTCAGTACCAACTTCCTATTGAATATATGATTGACAAATGCTAATTCTACAAATTTTTTATCTCTTGTAAATTACTATAAGTGTCTTGAATTGGGTGTAAACGTACACAATCTCTTTTTACAGTCTGACATAATTTTCTTCAATGTTCTGAGTTCCTCTAAGTAACCACTTGACTACAAATTATAACACGCTTGACTTTTCATGTATAAAGGGTAAATACCTTGAGATATATTGAAATGTCATAAAAAATGTGAGCAGTACTCACTCTGGGTTAATATTAGTAGATATGAATCTTTGAAAAATACTCAGTGTTTTCTTATCACAAATTTTCTCTTTTCTCTTTTTACCCTCTGAAATCAAAATAAGATAATAATACATAACATTAAGGCTATACCACTGTATTTGCACATTGTTTTGATATGTATTTTTCTGTTACAGTTATTACTTTAGAAAGCTGATGTGACTGACAGAGACTTCTGATGCATTATGACGAAACAAACTAATTGACTTTTAGGAGAAAAAGAGCAGAACAATTTATCCTGGTACTATATATCTTTTTCTGAGCAGAAAGGTCATGATGACAAAGTAACAAAATTGAAAAATGATACAATTTTCAAAAACATGAAAAAAATCCATTTCTCTTCTATTTGACAAGCTTGTGACAAGGATGAGACTAAACCAAACCTCCACATACTCAATATTAATAGGCAGTGATGAACGATGAGGTTCCTGCTCTCTCCTCACGTGCAAGGGTGTTCTGGGTAAAGCAACAATACTGAAGTCAACACACTGAATTCCATCTTCCATACACTCAGTACACACTGGCTTAGTGCTTTGAAGTTAATGGAGTTATTCTGGAGTTAATTGGGTTTAACTCAGAGGAAAATTGGACTCACTAGAATGAGCACTAACGCAAAAGGCTTTAGAAGCAGGCTTGCATTGCTGGTCAGAAAGATTATCAGTGCAGAAGAAAAGGACCTCTTTGAAAGAAAGAATGATATGAGGGTGATGCAGAGAAAACTTGCCCACTCTTTTGAATTGGCAGCTGTATCACACACTGTGATGGGGAGGCACTCAGCACCACTCTCCATCAGTTCCAATCATAGAATTACTTTGGTTGGAAGAGACCTTTAAGATCATCAAGTCCAACTGTTAACCCATCACTGCCAGAATATCACTAAATCATATCTCTAAGCATCACAAGTACACATCTTTTCAATACCTCCAGGGATGGTGATTCCACCACTTCCCTTGGCAGCCTGTTCCGGGTCTTGACAACCCTTCCAGTGAATAAAATTTTCCTAGTATCCAACCTAAACTTCTCCTGGTGCAACTTGAGGCTTTTTTCCTCGTTCTATTGCTTGTTACAAGGGAGAACAGACCAACCCCCACCTCACTACAATCTCTTTTTAGGTAGTTGTAGAGGTTGATAAGGTATTCCCTGAGCATCCTTTTCTCCAGGCTAAACAAGCCCAGTTCTCTCAAATGTTCCTTATAAGATATGTTCTCTGGACCTTTCACCAGCTTTCTTGCCCTTTGGACACTCTCCATCACCTCAGTGTCCTTCTTGTAGTAAGGGGCCCAATCAAATATCTCCCTTGTTCTTTATTACAAAAGTGATGTGTATGAGGCAGGATGAATAAAAGAGAACTTACTTAGTACAGGTGTGAGCAGACATGAAATGATGGTTACAGAGATCAGAATTAGGCGGTCATATCTGATGCCTTGAATTTATACATGCAACTACACTAAAAAAAAAAAGAATAGATCCAGAAAGCACATATTACTGCATGTTGTTCAAAAATATCTCTCCAAGTTAAAGGATGACATTAATTCTAGCTTCTTGCAGTAACATCGGATCAGTTGGTCAAAATAATTTTTATGATCTTAAATCAAGAATGATGCCACTAGCTATACCCTAAATTCCTTCCATGGTTACTGTGTGCATTTGCATAGTAATTGCATTTACAGTACAGTATGCAAGCCCATATGAAGTGCCCCTAATAAAATTCATCCCTAAGACTTTTATATCCTTCAAATACATGCATATTAACCAGCAAGGTTTTATCTTTCACATACTGATTCATTTCCTTCTCCAGTAAATGATCACTGCGTAACACATTGAGTTTCTCCATGATTATTGGCAGCTCTAAGAAAGATTTCTTGCGCTAACAATAAGACAGGTGCCATGGAAATTGGGATACATTCATATTGCTTAATACATTAGTGAAGAATTGAGCCTGTAATTACTGGAGATGGTAATGGTAATTTTCTGTAGAGTGCAGAAGGACGTGTCAGATGTAAAACCTGCTCAACATTTTCCCCTGTTGAGCTGTTATCTTTTATCTCCTGGACTGAAAGTAAAAAATGGGTGATTGGTAATTTTTCAAATATATCACATTAAGTTCATCTCAGATTCATTGCTAGCATTGCCAGCAGGAAGTACATTTCCTTTTGATATGAAGTGTGGACAAAGGTCATACTTTTGGTTGTCTAAGGCACATTGCATGCTCTTGCTTAGCAAATACTGTTGCTGGCAGTCGAAGCTCTTTCGTCAAAACAAAGAGGCATCATGGTCATTCAGGCCATGATGACTAGTCAAGTCATCCTAAAATTATCTCTGAAGACTGGAGAAGCACTTGTGCCTCCTTCTCTACAGACTTTGCCTGTACACAGGCAGCTTTCCTTTTTTGTTTAACATCCAAGTATGACTGCTAGCATGCTACAGCCACAGGCTGGGTCTAACTACCTGCAGTGTGAAGGTGACACATAGTGGGTGGATGTAAAACAAGGGGGTTTAAGTGGATAAGCAAGGACTACAAAGGCTTTTGTCCCTCCCAGCATCACCAACTGGCACAGAATGTCACCTATGACAAATTATCAGATCTGTCAGGTAGCTGTGGAGCCTCTATGTAGACAGCACATCATCCTGGAATGTTACCTTCAGATAAGGGTTTCAGGGAGGGTTTTTAGCTGTGGAGTAACCATGGAATTTTCATTGCTATTGAGTTTTATAGTAGACAAGATTGACAGAGAAATAATTTTCATCTGAGAGTGGTAGGAGACCTGGTCCATGGCTGCCATATGCCAACTTGGTTCTGAGTGCAGTTGACTTTCACAGTACAATGCAATCCAGGCAATTCAGAAATAATCTCAGTTCTGGAGAGCAAAATGTAAAATTCAGGCTAGTTCAAGAGACATCATCTGACCTGCAAAGAAAGGGAAAGTATACAAATAAATCATTGTGGTGCCTCCAGACTCTGACCTGATCTTCAGCAGTCCCAACAGACTCATTTCAGACAATTTGCGAGATGACTTATTTCAAAAGCCATATGAACACATTTGCAGGTTAGGAATTCGCATCAGTGTAGTGTGTTAAACAATCTCTGATACAAACTTGCTCACAGATACAAGACAGGTCTTAAATTTGATGCAGTTCCATGTACACTGCAGCAGTACAAACATTAATATGCACCTAAACTACTTATCTGCATCTGAAAAGCTTTTTGAACAAATCTGTGTATGCTAGTGCAAAGTTCTCCAGTGTTGTTCAACATCATGAGAGGAAAGCTCTCTCTGGGACTCCCTCCTTCAAAAGACTGAAAGAGTCACATATATTGAGGCCCATTGGCTAAATTGCAGGACTCCTTAATATCATTGTTTTCCCACTGTAATAACTTAAATAATAATAATTAAGCCAGATGAATTATGTGCCTTCTCCTCCTGCTTGTGTTGAGCAAGAAGAGAACCAAAGATCAATATTAATTAGATTACGTAGTAGAGTCATTTAATTCTCTAAAATGTTCAGAATACTACAGAGAAGAGCACAACAGAAATGCCTTGGAAGATTAGATTAGATAGGTGTGATATCCAGCTGTCACTGGGATTAATAGAGTTTTAAAAATTGGGATGGTTAGAGGAATCTGAAACGAGTCCATGGCTTGCATTTTCACTCAGTGATTGAAAGCTTTACTGAAGTTTCCAATCTGTGACTCCCATTCCCTGACTTCCCAGTGCTCATCTCTGCCAACTACAGGAACAAAAGCTTGAGATCACAGGGCTGGGGCAGCACTCATGATTAACACTGGACTGGGTAGGAGGATGGCCAACTTTCAGGTGGGACTTTGAGGCTGTGAAACTAGAGGGAGCTGACAAATGAGAGAAAATGGTTTTATCTGTAGTGTAGTATCGACTATCTGTCCTCATTTTCCTGCTTTGCCAAGCACAGGTGTGTAGGGGTACCTTGAGGGAAAGTAAGCTGTTGTGATACTTCCAGTTGATCATAAACCATTTCCTTGTGATTGTGCTCTGATGACCTCCTCAGCTCACCTCCATGGCACCCTGGGATTCTCCTCTGGGATTTATAACACCTCCAGGACATGCTTGATTGCTAGTTGCCAAAGTATAGGGACTGAGCAATCAGATGGAGACTGTCCAGGCCCCTGACTAGCTCTGGCTTCATTGCTGTGAGGAACGAATACTACCTGACCTAGTCCTATGTTAGCACTCAAGTCAGAGTACAGGCAATCATGAACCTAGAACTGGAAAGCAGTGGCAGAGCCTACGGTATAAATGTAGGCTCGTCCTTAAGTCCCGAGTGGTAAATCTTTCAGGGACTTGGAATATTTCCAGGCATGAGAATGCTTGTGCTACCAAACTGCTCAAATGTTCCCTGGCACAGCTTTAGGCCGTGCCAGCTAACACCTCCCAAACAAGTCCCAAGTGCTGCTTGGGTGGTTGTTAGCATGGTCAGGAAGCATTCAAAATATGCAGGCTGCATGCAGCCACTTGGTTTCAGAGGTAAAGGTTATTTAATCCTACAGACATAAGACATTTTGTAGCAGCTGTGACCAGTGCTAGAGAATGAGCCAGGCGTGCTTAATTCAGCAGAATTCAATTCATTAGCTCTAGTCCACCAAGGAACAAGAAAAATAACAACAATTGTTTAGCCCTTGATCTGGGTGTGTTTTGTGAGAAGCTTTCTTGCTTCTCTGATTAATTAAAGTTATTTTGACTCCTTCTCCATGGCTTGCCTGCTGAGTCACTTTAGGTATTTCAAATCCACCCTATCCAATCTACCTGCCTTCTTAAAATCCTTTTCTTCTAAAACCTGTCCATGTTGTGGATCTCTTGGCTTTGATGATAATGTACTTAAATGTTCTTCTTTATTTCCTCCCAATTTCAATACTCTTCCTCATCTTCCCACTTCACTGCTTTCTCACTCTTTTAACCCTCCC
This sequence comes from Actenoides lindsayi, assembly GCA_025331215.1. Lineage (NCBI taxonomy): Eukaryota > Metazoa > Chordata > Aves > Coraciiformes > Alcedinidae > Actenoides > Actenoides lindsayi. The sequence continues at coordinate 7,585 of WTSP01027117.1, read as the reverse complement.
CTCCCTTAATTCTAATTGTACTTACAGTTTTATCCATATCCACATTTGTTTTTGTTTCCTCTTATGCACCTTGTTTTTCGCAATTTCTTGTAATATTTGCTTCGGATTATTGTATTGCTTCCTGTAGCATATTCCCTGTTATTCTGTTTCACTCGTTTTATAATGCCACCTTTTCACCTTGATCCATTATTTCTACTTTTCCTTCATTATTGAAATTTTTGACACCAGACAAGCTCCTTCCCCTGCAAAAATGTTCCTCGTACTCCCTTTCATAAAACAGTATTTCTTTGCCTTATCCTTGTTTCTTACACTTTAGTCAGTCTGGCTATAAACAGCAGTACAGAAAGAACATTAATGACACGGTGGTATAGAAAAGTCCAAACTATGGCACTGCTGTGATATCGGAACACATTATGTATTTAAGCAGGAATAGCATGTACTCTAGTTAATATTGATCTGCAGGTGTCCTTTTGATTTCACCATCAGCATCTCTAAATTCCTTTGATTTCAATGGGGCACCACGTAGACAGAGCTTTATGTCTATGCACAGTCCTAACACAGTTCCAGAGAGATTGTGGGGACTGGGAAGGACCACTCATAGCAGTAGGACCTTAGGTGATAAATTTCTCAAGTTGTAACCATGAACATTCATGTAAACTACGAAATCTCAAATAACTTCTAATCATAGCAATATCAGGGCATATCAGGGCATCTTTAATTTTAACGTAGATATGATGTTTTAAACCAGCAATATTTGAAAATATGTGTGTTTTTTACTTTTCCTGTGAAATACATTTGAAAGTAGTAAATACTTCTTAAGGCTGGGAAATTCAGGACATTTTCCTTAACAATAGCTTTTAGAGAAAGTTGTCAGATCTGAAAAATAAAGCAAACTTGTCAAGTTTCCCTGGTTATTAGGAGCAACATTGCTCCTGCCCACTTCATCCACAAAGGCTGGCTGATACAAAGTCTTATTGCACTGGAATATTTAAACTTTCTTTAATTTATTTGGAATAAATACTCTCCAAGTGGGATGGAGCCTGCTCAGCACGAAAAAAGAACGTGCTACATTCCAGAGGCCATGTCTGACTTTGAAGACATATGGCAATGCTTCCTGAAGTCAGAAATAAAATGTAATACTTGTAATATGGCATGTAATACTTTCTGTACTCCACCAAATTACCAGGGAGACAGATTGTTCTTTTCTGAGTATACTGACAAATGTCCCTTCTCATTATGGTTTTGCCCTTTTTATATTACCATATCATTATTCTTTTTCTTTTGTACTCCAGTGTGCAATTGAGATGACTACATTCTTCGGCAATTCTAAACGTTTTATTTTCAGGATTGCTTAGAAAATTATCAGATATTTCTTATTTGTTCAATAATACAAGTTCATCAGTAAAAACACATACCTCTAGGTGAGCCACCCATTACTTTTAGCCAAGCCACCAACTATTCCAAGGTAATAAAATAGCATTTATAACCAGGAATAAATTGTGGTATTTCTTTCTAATAAGATTTCTGAACTGACTCTTGTTGGCAGCCATTTTACATTTGTGATGCTAATAATGAGTGGGAACCTGATGTTAATAATTAGTAGCTGATTTCTTTTATATTCTTTTTTTCTAATAATTTTAGCACAGAAACACACTTCCCTTGGGTTTCTTATTGTTTCAAGCAGGGCGTTTGTGTCATGGTAGCATAAATGCAGCCTTAGCCTAGCACGGTAGCTGAACAAACAAACAGCCTCCTCAAGCTTGTGACTAAAAAAAGAGAATGAGAAGGCCCACGTAATACTACCTATGTGTATTTATTTTCACGAAGGAACAGAAAACTGCTCCCCTCACACCTCCAGCTGGATGGCTAATGCTCCCAAAAAGCTCTCTGTATCTGCAGGGACACAGTCACCACCCCTCTGCCACTGGCTTGCACCTTCCCTATGGCAGCTTTTTATTGCCGTGAAGCTGCACCGAGTGCCTTGTCTGGGAGCAACCGTGGGACTCAGAAAGACAAGACCCCATCACATTGCCAGGGATTCCCATTCCTTTCAGCAACAAAGTGAACCAGCCACTTGATGCCCTATCAAAGAAAATGAGAAATGGATACAATTTGGTAAGGAGAAGAGATATGATCAGAGGAAAAATAATTCACCTCACTGTGGGAAAGGCTGGGAGAAATTCTTTGGCAGGCATCAATGCAGGAGGACACGTCAGATGGTCAGGGTGCTCTCTCATGATTTGTAAAATCTATTAAGCCTTTGCACATTCCCCCAAACCTGGAGAAGGAGGAGGTCTCAGCAGGCAATTACTTGAGTCCACTGTTTGAGAGAGGCAGCAGGACTGAAATTGTGTATGGAGTGGTTTCTTTTTTTTATTTTAAATGAAGAATCCTAATTAAAACGATAGGAATTTCCTGGGGAAATTCTCAGCTTGTTCATTTTTAAAGAGCCTTTGTATTACAAAAGGTGTTTGAAGTCCTTGAATTTTTAGCCTTTAGCCACCTTTAATCTAATTTATAATCTCTTAATAGCCTTAATTGCATTCTGAATGCTTTAAATTATTAAACATCTTTGGGGGATTATGATTTCTATTTCTGATTATACAAAAACAATATCAATTGCACACCCCACACCTCCCCATATTTATGTCAAATTAAACCATCAAGGATGTAAGGCATATACTTGTAGGGCAAGATACTTGCTTTTGAAATGCTATTTAAAAAGACTTTGCCTTTCAGGCAGGTTGTAGGAAAAGAGTGGTGAGAAATGAGGAAACAGTGAGGTCCCAATGTAAGCCCCAAATTAAATGAGTGTCATTGTCTCTAAGGTCTCTTTTTCATATAGTTAGAGGCTGGCAATGGACGTGGAGCGAACGACAGCCAGCTGCTGGTGGGTTGGTGGGCTACACAGCCCCCTGAGGCACAGGTTGGAGAGTCACCTGCTCTTCTCAGCCAGGATGGACCTCCTTCCTACCCCAGGGCCTTCACACTTTCCTGCTGCTCCAGTGCCAGGGAAAACTGGTCAGTATTGTGTGTCCCTCTGAATTGGCTTAGGTCTCCAATTCCATGTAGGCCTCTTTGCTCCTCTAAACTTTCCCAATCTCCCTTGCCTCTACTCTCCTCAGAGGCTTACTATCTCACAGCATCTCTGCTCTGCCATGGAACTTGCTGCTCCTCTGTTGCTTGCCCATGGCCCCCTGCCACCAAGGCTATTTATTATTTCCCTCCACCTCCCTGTCATTTCCACTTCCCCTTGGCAGACACCTTCCTTAGCAGGAACAGCAGTCTTTCCATTGACAAGGCATTGGCTCAGGCACCACTCTGAAGTCAAAAAGACCCTAGGGAACAGAGGACAGATGGCAGCCCTACCAGGCAAGGAATGAGCCCAGTGTCTTTATTCAAGGAGAGGAGCAACTTGCATTGCACATTGTTCCAAGCTGTGGAATAAATTACTCTCTAGTAATGTGGATACAGCATCCAAAGCAGATATTTGTAGCATGAGCTAATATCAATGGAAGAGCATGATTCTTATGAAATAAAGCCATCCTTGTAAAAACCAGGAATTTATTTCTTATCAAAATGCAAACAAGCTTTCTTAACTTGAAGAAACTATGAGCTTTTTCATTTTCTTTGTTGGCTTCTTTTTAATCCAACTGGGTTTAACTGACCTCAGATTTAGTTAGGGTTAGTTTACCTCCACTTGTTTTCATCCTTCTTCCTCCCAAAGAATCTGCTTTAATATCCAGCACAGAAACAACATCTTTCAAGAGCTAAATTTCTTTCCCTAACTTAAGGGTAAGTTGTCATTGCTGAGTATCTTGTATGTTTTCCAGAGATGCTAGCAGAAAGTCCATGAAGTTTCTGGGGAACCCACAGTTATGCTTGTATCCATCACTGGTACCCACTGTAGAGTCTGGCTTCATATACATAAAACAAATGCCCACTCAATGTACCAGTGTTAGAACCTGGATCTAATTCTGCCACCAATATCCAGGCTGAGTGATGCTCTACTTCGGGAGTTGTCCTATTGATTTAAATAGGCACGAAAAGTATATTATTAGACATACTTGAACTATTTACTGATATTATTTACAATTTATATTGCTGTTGCAGGTATGATTGCCAGTCAAACTCTACGGAGTTTTGGTTTTGACTGTGTACCATCACAGAAAGGTGACATCTTCTGTGAGCTTGCAGGCTGAGGTGCTTGCTGATCCAAGAGGTGTGTGTATCCAAACTTACCTGCTGGGGCTGTCCATCCATGTCCATGGATGTTCAGAGAATGGATATTTAAGCAGATATATAGTCTATACTGCTGGGTTCAGGCTTGTACTTCAGTTGTAAACTCATTCCTGTTCTTTTTCTTTCTTTCTTTTTCAATATTGAATTTTGCTGTGTACTTAATTACATTTACTACTTAATAAATTGAGACTTACCTAACAAGGATATGTGTGTATATATATATATTTTAGATATATTTTTTAATGTACTATATGGACCAGAGTAATTATAAAAGATGAGTTAGGACATAATTCCACAGTCTAGCATCTCTGCAGAAGCCTGTCCCATATGCTTTACATAAAAGGCCTGACTCATGCGGGTGTGACAGCAAGATGAGGGCCACTGAACTAGAAGATGAAAACAACCAAAAGGCTTTGGTTAAGGTATTTTGGCTGAGACACTTTAGTTTAAGAAGGTCAGGATGAAAAGTCATTCAGCCCTCCTTTTGACTTCTTAACCAAGAAAGAGAGAACAATAATAAAATTGGGCAGCAATAGATTTAGAGCAAATTAAAAAAAAAACAAACCACAACAAAACACTTTTATGGAGCACATGCCCTGACTATAGAATTCACTGCTGTAATAGGTCATCAAGTTAAATACCATGGCTGGATAATTTTATCACCTCTCATAAAAAGTCAAATCCTCCCCACCATAGCCAAGCCAATTCTCTTCAGTAAGACTGAAACAAGAACTGAGTGAAACAGTGGGATTTATCCCATATTTATGAGATGGCTGTGCTCTATGAGAACAACATAGGTATTTAGATCTCATGCTCAACACATCATCTGTTTACTGAAGTGGGGGTGTAAGCGCCCTTTTATCATTCCATAATTTGCTAGAACCAGTATAAAGGGGCTTTAAAAGTAATAGATACTGACCACTGGGGAGTACTGTGTCACAGATGCTTTACTGAAAAACTCACTTTAGCTACAAATTACCCTTTGCAAGCTATAACAATCTTAGACTGTGCCATAATTATGAACAGTAGGACTTCATACATACATACTGAGAACTTACTTCCCCTCTCCTCATCCATGAAGAACTTTTCAGCACAATGAGAATTACACAATGGTGTTATAAATTACATGCCAGGTTTCGGTCTGATCTTGGGTATTTACTTCTAAACCTTTCAAACTACTTGATTCTAATTAAAATTATGACACGTTCTTTCAACAACAATAACCCAGTATGTAAGGATCTGGCGTACCTTTCAAAACCTTTCATAAGGAAAAAAATCAGCCTTAATTTGCAAGTGATGTTTATTGTTTCAGTGGCTTTAGTAATGAAACTTCTTTAGAAGCAGATTGCTTCCAGTGTGCTGGCAGGAATGTGACATGGGAGACACATGTCTAGGGCTAAATTCAAGGAAACTTACAGTGTGTAAGCCCCAGTTTTCAGTAAAAAAAAAAGTTTATTCTCAAAGGTAAATACAACCTTTAAAGTGTGGGTCAAGTCTACCTAATCCTGCAAGGAAGAGTCATCCTGGGTCTCCAAGGAGAGGTGTTACCACCCCTGTAAGTGCTTTACTGGCCCTCATCACTAGTACTCCAAGCCCCTATACTGAAATGGGAGAACTTCTGTCACTGCTCATGCCATGCCATGCAAAGGGATTCCATTGCCGTTGCCACTTCGTGGCTGCGGGAATCCTCCTTTTTTTTTTTCCTCACGTACAGAGATTAAATGTCAGTGTCAGCAGCTGGCATTCAGCAGCCCACACCATCAGAAAGAACGTCTCGATAGCCGTTGCCTCAGCCTTGGCAGAAGCACGGCGAATGCAACTGCAGGCAAAACTGTGCACTGGCAAACTCACTAGCAGGAAAACACCCTTTAGCTGTAATTTTCCTCCGCCTGGAGCTCCGGAGGTGGGGGAGGCAGCCACCTCCTCAGAGCAGAGGCTCCTAGGAAGGGTGCCTGAAAAGCACCCACGGACAGCTTAGGATGAATCGCTCTGCGCCTGGGAGGGACTCCTACAGACACTGTGGTACAGGGGCTGTGGGAATTACCCCCTCGAGGTAGCCTCCAGGACGATGCAGCCTGGGGGGACACGACGAAGAGAAGACGAACAGCTCCAGCAATGATGGTCCGCTGCAGGGACGGTGGATTTTCCGCATCTGCAGCCACCGTACCTTGGGGGTGCGACTCAGGGGATAACGCGAGCAGATGAGCCCCCCGGGGTGCCCTCTCCCTGCTAAGGTTGCCCAATTCCTACCCCGATTCTGCTGCTTGGCCTCACTCCAGTTTGCCCCATTACTGCACCCTCGGGTTGAAGCAGGCAAAATAAACAGGTGCAGCTCCTCTCCTCACCCCCTTCTCTTCGGGCCATCAGCAGAGCCCGGCCAAAGGCCGCCACCCCATCCCTGCTGCCCTCCAGCACGGCTCCCTCGAGGCGTTCGGCGACACCGTCCATCACAGCCGCTTTACAGTCGGGCTTTACTCGAGAGGAAAAAGAAACACAAAACAAACAATCTTTCCCTCCCATGCAGCGAATGCTTTTTTCAAGGGAAAAAAAACCCAACAGAACGACAAACCCAAACGCCAGTTCGCTGCCGCTGGTTGCGCTCCCCCGCAGCTCCCCACCCCCCAGCCCGCTGCCCTGGGCTCGGCTGAAGCAGGTGCTCGGCGCTACCACCGCCCCAGGCCCACCGCCCCCTCGCCGCCGGTGGCACCTTGCGAGTCATCCCGGCCCTCCCTCTCCCCGCTCCCCCGCCCCGGGCGGCCGTCGGGTGTCGCTTCCCATTTCACTTGGAGATATTTTCGGGTGGCAGGAGCCGCCTCGTCATTTCCGCCAGGAGAAAAAGACACCGGCGCGCCAGCCGCGGAGAGCCGCGGGAGCCGGAGGGCAGAGCCAGGCACAACCGAGCTCAGCCGGTTCCCCCCTTGGCCGCTGCGCCGCCGCCGCCCGGGAACCGACCCCTCAGCAGGGCCAGGAGCGGCCGCCGCCGCCCGCGGGTCCGCGGGGGCGGGAGGCGTTGGAGCGTGCTGCCGCCTCCTCCCCCTTCCTCCTCCTCCTCCTCCTCCTCCCCCTCCCCGCCGAGCCGGCAACATGAACTGAAATCCCCAGAGAGGCACAGAGGCGGCGAGCGAGCGAGCGGAGCGGAGGCAAAGCGGGGATTTAGCGGTTCTGTCCTCCCGCCGCCGCCGCTGCTGGGCTCCGGGCAGCGCGGTCCCGCCGCTTCGCACAATCTCGCCCCGAGAGCGGCGGCCGCCCGAGCCCCGCGCCCCTGAGCCCCCCATGGCCCTCATCATGGAGCCCGTCAGTAAGTGGTCGCCGAGCCAAGTCGTCGACTGGATGAAAGGTGAGG